>OMNW01033294.1:0-24147 GCA_900303245.1 Selene dorsalis
CCTCACCACGTTTCTGTGACCCAGGAGCCTCTGCATCCCTCACGCCTTCACTCCATCATCCAGCACCACCACAAACATCCACACACACTCATACACGCACAGATGGCAATGGTACAAACACACAAATTCACTTGATAGAGCACCCGGGGTGGAGAGCTGATATTAAAATGGACGGGCACAGTGACAGGCATGGATTACAACGCCGGCGAGTTTATTTGTTTGTCAACGAGGAAGCAATTAAACACGGACGGGGATTTAGGAGACAAGGTGGCTTGTCACTGATGGGTAAATGAGTAAAATCAAAGAAGAGTTTGTTTCCAAGTGACACTTCTTCTTGTTCTCCAAGAGTGAATAACGACACACACACACGCGCCAACACATACACACACACACTCATCATGCATATTAACTCTCAGACACACGCAGCAGGAGCAGGGTTTGTTTTTGTTGCTTCAGTAAAATGGAAGTTTGATGTCGAAGCCAAACAGTGTCTGTGCCGAGAATAATAAAAGTCATAACGCTGTAGATTTTTAGGTCCGCTCATAAAATCGAATGTAAACCAATACAACTGACATAACATCTTGTCTTTACAGAGATAATAATGCTGACAACATCAGAGAGTTATTAATTTAACTATATATTTATGACTATAAATGCAGTGGCCATAAACTGAATGGCCTTATATATCATGTGGAAATATATTTGAAACCCACAAACTCTCAGTACAACACGGTGCACTAAAACCACCTCTAACCATGACCTCAGTCATAATGTAGTTTAATTACTACTGAAAAGCTGAATATTATAAAATTCATTAAAGGTAGAAAATGTGGTGTAGCTGTGCTGTTCCATTAAACTGTATTTGTGAACCTAATAAACTTTAACATAACGGCAACTATAAATAACGCTACATTTTTAAATATAAGAGTTACTTCAAATAATGACTGTAAGTAATAATATAAAATAAAACTACACTGAATGGCAATTAAACTGCAATTTCTCACTGCATACTGTATCTGCGCACAGTAATCCATGGCCTAAAGTATGTAGACACCAGAGCACTAATGTCTGGGTATCTTTTTCCTAAACTCTGAACATTAACATGCTGCTGTGTCAGTGTTCAATGTGAATGTGTTTCCATCCAGCCACAGGAGGTCGGACACTGGTGTCAGGTGATGACACCTGCCTCGTGGTTGATGTTCCCGCTTGTCTCTGAGGTGCAGGGTGGGATTGGAGGGCACAGATCTGTGCAGGCCAGTTAATTTCTTCTCCAAGACATAAAACCAAACCTCACTCAGAAAAGTGCAGTTTTGTGAGTGTAGAAAAAAAATTTTCCCATAAAGTTTGCAGGAACAGTTCCCAGCCTGGTTTTGAAATAAATAAATACATAATACATGCTGCAGCTTTAAGATCCCTCTAAACTGGAACTAAAGGGACGAGCCCCAACCATAAAAACAACCCTGCACTATAGGCAGTGGCCCCGAAGTGCAGAATTAGAGACATTTAGTTGTTGAGATGTGTAATGTGCTGATACGGGATTGGATTTAAAAAAAAAAAAGAAAACACAGAGAAACATGAGCTGAAGGCAAAAAACAGCACACACATCCAAGATTCAGAGCTGCACACGGCATTAATTCAGCTCCAGGTTTTGTTCAATGTTTCATGAAAGTCTGTTTATGAGCTTGTTACAAATTTTACATCCCAGGTGTTTAAAAACTTTGCAGACTCTTTACTCTTATCATTACAAATCTTATAGTTTACCAAGTTTTAGGACTTTGTACATTCCTCCTCATAAAAGTTGCTCAGTGGTGGAGAAGGAGGCTCCTCTAATGCTATCTCCACACCATGCTTTGTTGGTTTGGGTTAGATTAGATTTAAATTAGGAAAAAGTTGGACATCCTCTATGATCCGTCTTGCTTAATATCTTATTTCCTGCTAATTTTCAGCCTCAATTACTCTATTCCAACATCAAGTCGGACTGAATTTAAAGTCACATCAGCAGTAAGTCGTCTGTTGGTTGGGTTGGAGACACAGATGAAGAGTTTCCAAAATGAAATATTCAGTGATCAAGAGATCTGGCGTTTTCAAAACACATTAACGTTGTTGAATAGTTTAAGGCCGGCCTGACTCGTACATCCCTGACATGTAAATCATCTGTATTTTGAACTGCTGACAGACTAATTTTTCATTGAAAATAGATGTGAAGTGTTTGGAAATGAGAGCCTTCAGTTCTTGTCGGCTTTTATTCTCTTCAAAGAGCCTGAGATACGCTGACGGCTGACAGTCAGCTCGCCGTGCTGCTGTTTCCTGGATTTGTTAAAATGTTTTAATGAGTGTTGTCTTTGTCTGTTGTGTTTCAGGAATTAAACCGTACCCCAAGTTCACAGCAGTCATCCACGCCGTGTCCCCACTGGTGTCCCAGTCCCAGCCCATCCTCAAACTCCTGGCAGCTGTGGCCAAGTCCCAGTACTGTGCACAGGTAAAGGATCTTTGTATGTGTTTGCACGTGTGTGTGTGTGTGTGTCTCTTTGCTGCAGCGTCCCCACAGTCCTCCACTGATCTCAAACCTGTGACCCCCAGTGAGTTGCACCACATTATGTGGCTCATACGGTTGTTTTGCGATCACATTTTCCAACCGGAGCAACAACAGAGCTCATCCTGCATCCTGTGTGTGCATGCGGGTGTGTTAACTGCGGTGGATTGAATTAGAGCGGCAGTTTGTAGCGCTGATACATCTGTCTCCATGGCAGCGAAACCCCCTTAAGCACAGCTGGAGACGGCATGTATTGATTCCCCTGCTTGCTCCTTACCAGCGCGGGAAATGAAATGGAATTTCCTCCCCAATGGCTTTTTTCATGTGAGTGTATGTGTGTGTGTGGGTGTGTATGCGTGTGCCTTTGTTTGTTTGTTTGGCCAGCAGTGTATGAGTAAGCGAAGTTGTGTTGCATGTAGGAGTGATGCATCTCTGTGTGAGTGCCGTGTATGAACGTCCGATTCTGTGATTGTGTGTTGGGGCCAGTGTCGTGTGTGTGTGATGGTTTTGGCAGCAGAATATACAGTATGAATGTGTGTGTTTTATGTAAGCAGGGTGCTTGTATGTGTGTGAATTTGTGTCCATGTGAGTTCTTCATGTGTGGACTTGCTGTGTGTATCCCAGTGTCAGTATCATGGTACCAAAAATAGTCTTTGTTCAGGACCTTATTTTGAAGAATTTACACATTTTTTAAACAAAAGAAGACAAATTTCTCAGTGGATAACAGGTCATTGGATCCCGCATTTCCCATAATGCAAATCGTTGTGTTGTGATAAATGCACATCTTTCAACTGGGAATATAAAAGCTTTTCCAGAACCATTACATTATATGTCTGTTTTCACTGGTTTCACCAAACGATCTCCACTGAAGGTCCACGTCTACAGTGTGGTGTTGTTGCAACCCAGCTCACAGTTCAGGGAAAAGGAAGCAACATAAAATCAGATGTAAAGCAATTTATTTAGTAGTATTGAGGGAATCTAACTAAACAATGGTACGATCAATAGTGAAAAGGCTACAAAAGGAGGGAACAAGGCGAAATGGATGCTTGAATCAAAAAGAGACTAAAACCAAAAGATGGTTCAAAGTTAGAGGGAGTTAGAACATTATGTGTCTAATCTAAAACTGACAACAAATCAATAATACAAATAGAAGCATCCTTGTTCCTTGCGAATCTACTAAATATAAAATGTCACACAATCACTGTTCTGAATCTAGTCCAGCCCTCAAAAGTACGACGACCATCAAAAATAAGTGAAGGAGGTAATTACGGTGGCCCAGACATGCACTGTGAGAACTCATGACACAGCAGAAGTGTTTGGGGACACAATAAAGTGGTGGACCTGGCTAAAGATTAATGCTAATGCTGTTAGTACAACTTAGCAATAATATGTTAATCATGTGATATCGATGTTAATTTATACCAAACAAACTCACCTTATTTTAAACATTTTTAGAGTTAGAGCAGCACGTGTGTCGTCTAAATTTGTGGTGAGTTTGTGTCATTGCATATGTTTTCTTAAGTTGCAGTGTGTTGAGACCTTAGGGCCACCGTAGATTATTACATTTGTCAGTACCATCTCATTTCAGTGGATACAAAAGGTTGAAGTTCAGTATAACTCAACCACCCAACCCATTATCAGCTCCTATGAAGTCTCATAGCAGCAGGTTGTGGAGTAAACTCTTATTTGTTGTACAGGAGCTTCTGTGTTTGCAGGTTTCAGGCTGTGCATGCAAAATGGGGAGGAAGGAACACAGGCGTGGTGTTTTCTTCCACTCTCGGCAAACAGAAAAGAGGTGAAGCGCTAGTGGAGGGTGGGGGGTGAGAGTGGGTGAGATGAGGAAAGGGATATAAATAAATAAATGAAAGTTAGATTGAGAGAACACAAGAGGGTGGAGGAGACTAAATTGGACATGAGAAGCTTTTGATGCGCGTTCTGACTCGGTGGACGTCCTGCTGCGAGTGTGTGTGCTCTCCTGTAAACCAGTGCACGAAGGAAGCATCGCTTCCACTGGTGCTGCATACACATCCACGCTTCTCTTCTTCACTTCTCTCATTCGCACATGCAGGCATACATACACAATGCTGCCATCAGCCCCCGGAGGAGGGCTGCTGAGCTGACGGAGACGCCATCTGTCTCTCTAATCAAACTAGGGGTAGGAGCCTGTAATAGTGGATTAACGTGCTTCTCAGCTGCGGTTGTGTGTTCAGACATTTACGCTGTGTACCTGTTCTTATCTTGCCACGACAAACGCTCCGATTCAACCTCATGAACAATGCTTGTTTGGCGTTTTCATCTGTGTTCATATGGTGTGGAGGTAAATTTGCAATTCATCAAACACCTCTGTGCGTTCACATCTATTTTCTTTTCTTCTGTGAGCCACATATCTTCATCTTCTTGTCTAGTTCACTCGCACAGACACATACACCTGCTGTAGTCACATGATGACACCTTAACACAGACATCCAGCTGCCTCCAACTCCAGCTCACAGTTTGGCAGGTCCAGTCAGGGTGCAGAGTCCCCGAGCAGAACCACTGTGTGTGATGTAATTAATGTCAGAATAATACTGACCCCAACAGGGGGGAGTTCTTGTGGCTGGGAGCACAGTGCAGCTCTGCACAGTGGAACTGGGGATGGATTAATTTACTGACTTGTTCAAGGACATCTCAGCAGGGCAGAGGTCAGCCTCTGCCCTGCTGAGATGTCCTTGCTGTCAGAGGGCAGATGTTGATGCATCCTCTCAATCCATTGAGAAAACACTTTAAATTCAGAAAGACTCCTCTCTCTACGTGCACCTCACATGCACGTCCACTCAGCCCGCGTGAGATACAATGATCAGACAGTGGCGAAAAAGCGATCCTGTCGCTTAAACTACATAAAATATAATACTCGTGAGAAGAGCAGGCTGCATAAATATGTGTAAGGTCGGGCAGGAGTCATGTCGTGTGTGTATACAGTGTGTGTGTGTTTCTCGTCAAACATTAATGAGGTCTGCTGTCGCAGCACAGTCAATGGGGAAGGTTAACTTCATGTGACATTTCCATGTCGGCTGACCTACAGGTCGCTGAGCAGCAGCAGAGTGAGTCACATAAAACATGATACGTCTGCGGCCAGAAAACGTGTCTTCTAAATGTAAAACATGAGCAGGTCTGAGATGGAGTGAGGAGATAATATAAGCTGGGGAAATGTGTTGTAGAAATATAACTACCTGACAAAGTGGCTGCTGGTCAGTCGGTTATGAGCTGAGTTGTACAAACCATTCTGGAAACATAATTGGAAATATTTTATCACCTCCGTTGCCCTTCTGGCTCTTTAACGTTCAATCAGTCTGTAATAAGGTGACATTTGCAGGCCGCGGGGTGCGTAAATGTCACATGTTCAGTGGGTTGATTCAGCAACAAGCCGGGTGTAGTGTTTGCGGTGTGCTGCCAGTTGTTTTTGCTCAGAGGGAAATCAAATTAGATACAGCACAGATACTTGGTGGAGGTAATAAGAGCTGTGCGTGTGTCTTCTCTCTGTCTTTCAGATCATTGTCCTGTGGAACTGTGACAAGCCTCTCCCCGCAAAGCACCGCTGGCCTCAGACCTCAGTGCCCGTCATCGTCATCGAGGGAGAAAACAAGGTGAGCATGGACACGCAGTCACACTAACCCTCTTTTCTCAAAGGTGTGATCGCTATCATTTCTAATTACATAGCTCATCTTTTGCATATTCTCTAACTGTAAATATAGTGTATCTTGGCACATTTTATTCAGTCTGAGAGTTTCGGCGAGTTAATGAGTTTCGATTTGTGCTGCACTGATTCCATTAAAGGACAGTTTGTGCAGTTTTAATTAAAGCTCAGTAATGGGAATAATATACACTGGGAAGAAAGTGTGGCTGAAAGGCTAATGCACACTGTTAGGGAAGATAAGGAAGCAATAATGGGCGAGTGCATAGGCATAGTAGCAGTCATTGATTTTAATGTATTTACCGCTGTTTATTCCTTATGTTAGCCATGACTTAAGATCTAATTAAGTGGGAGAAGTGACAAAAAACCTCTCTGGAGAAATAAATTACAGTTGAGTTGTAATATGCAATAATAATATGCAGAACAAATATGCCCCGAAGACAACTTACAGCATTTATTTAATTACATTTGAGGTTTGTTTTGTTTTGTTTTTTCTTTTTAAAGGAGCGGTTTGTAAGTGTAGCTATAGCGACATATACAGCGTTATCATTACATGCTGCCTGCTTACAAGTCCAGGCTAAACGTTCAGAGTCGAACTTCATCCCTTCATTCACCAAAGCTGTCTCCAGCTGTGTGGAAACCAGTCTCCGTGTTTTAACTCTGTTTCCTTCATTTCTTTTCTTCTGCTGAGGTTAGCATGCTAACCAGTTAGCTATCGCACAGTCAAGCTGTCATGTCGCTTTCCAATAGCATCCAGGCCTGCTCACAGGATATATTATAGCTAGGGCAGTCAATCAACTGAAAATGATAATTATTGTTAAAATTAACTATCAATAACATGTCATCCATGCAGCCATCTATTATTTATCAGATCTGTATTTGAATTTTCATTTTCATTAGGTATGTGCTGGTTAGTTTTCTCTGACGTGTATCTGAACTGTTTGTTTTATAAAATGAAAATAGTGAAACAGAATAAATGAGGCGGCCTCTTTAAATCACTTCAGCAACAATCAAAAACCCAAAGGATCAACGTGACAAAAGCAGCAAATCTTTTCAAGTCATGTGTTTGGTTTATTTCTAAAATCCTGTAAATTGTTAAAAAAACCTACTAAACATGTGAATATGAATATGGAAAAAAAAGTTGTGCATATTATGTCAGTTTTCTCAGCATGTCAGATGAGAGATAATTTGTTTTTTCTTCTGCCTGTATAACTGGTTCTGTCACTGGGGAAATATTTCCTGTCTTTTTTTTTTTTCCAGTCAGTCAACCTTCAGTCAGACACAAACCAGAGCCCTGAGCTCAGTTTATTAAAACGGCTGTATTAGGCTTTTACCCTCTGTGGATGGGTTGCCTTCCCTGTGACCTCTCCTTGTACAGGTCAAAGGTTAGACACGCAGGATGACACTTACTCTCCAAACACTGGTCTGAGCTCGGTTTCCCATTTTCCAAGTTCACATTTAAGGTTTAGTTTTAGGAGAAGGAGGAGGAAACAGGATCTGGTTGCTCATCTGTATTCCCAGACATCAGACTCATCCTGTGCTGTCGTCTCCCGCTCTCACGCTCGTGAAGACTTAACTTCACCTGCCAATCACAGGAAGTGGTTTTCACATCAGTGTCAGTCACCCGGCGGTAGGCAGGGTTTATGGTTTACCTCTCCCTGTGGCTCTGAGTGGTTTCTCCCAAGCTGTCAATCACAGTGGGAGGGCTCTGTGTGTGTGTCCATGAAAAAAGAGAACAGGCTTAGTTTGTGTGTGTGTGTGTCGTGCCAGGCAGCCTGTGGTTTGTTGTGGTTGTGGCGGGCTCTATGTTTACCGTGGCGAGCCAAGCTGTGTTCCTCCACCCCACAGAGGGAGAGAGAGGGAGCGAGAAGGAGAGAGAGAGGAAATGTTTTTCATCCCTCTGCATTTTTCCTGCCACTTTATTCCTTATCTCCTCTTTCTCTTTCATCCTGTTCCCCACTCACAGATCTTCTCTTTATCGTTTCGCTGTCTTTCATCATCTCCTCCCTTCTCTTTATCACTGTATCCACACAAGTTCCCACAATGCACCTCCTTCCCCCCATTTTTTTTTTTTTTTTTACAATTATTTAGATTTGCTCACATTTTATCTCGTCAGTCAGCAGTTTAAGCTTATTTTCTGAGAATATCTTTTCCAAACACAAAAGCCTGAAGTCACATTCAAAGCCAGGAATAAAATCTCTCAGAAAATTCCTTTATTTATTGGCGACCTAAAAATGAAATTCTGAAAATACTAAAAAAACAAAAAAGTGAATCAACTTCATACAACTAGATTTTCGAAACTACATCATACACGTCAACACTGACTTTGGCTATCACATTTTATAATACTCCTACACTTTGGTTTTTTTACACTCAGAAATCACGCACTTACTACTACTGTAAATAGTCAGTAGAGCCCTGAAAGAGTATTAATCCACCACTGAAAATAGTCACAACACATACACTGTTCACTCAAATGAAACCTTTTACATGGGAGCTGTTTCTAAAGATTTGCATCTTCAGGAGGAACAAACGAGCTCCGGGCTCAGCGACACAGACATGTTGGTGTTGTTAGCTTCGGTATTTTCACAAGATTTGTTGACAATACACAAAAAACACAGATCTCATGCTTCAACCAAAACCCCTATTTTCCCCCCTTCTGTCCTTCCCTCTGTCGTCCTCTCTGTGTCTCTGGCTCTGGGGCCAAAAATCAGCTTTATGATTGTTGGTTTAAGCCGTGTGAGAATCCCAGCAGTACCTAATGTGGTATACACACCCTGGTGGTCCTCCTCCGTCCTCGCTCCTCGTGTCTCCTCATGTCTCTGCTGCTGCTGCTGCTGCTGCTGCTGCTGTCCTTCAGAGAAGAGGTGAAGCGCTGGAGGCAGATTCCTGCTCGATGAGCTCACATTCCTGGAGAGTAGCACGAAGCCCCGGGCTAATATGTCTCACTTCTAACATTACAAACCATCTAAGGGGGGGTCAAACACCAGCCTCTCATCCTCTTCCACCATTTTTTCTTTCTGTCTCTCTGTCACTTTCACCTCCCTTCTTCTCCCTCCTCCTGTTATTCCTCAACATTTTACATGTAGAGAAAGAAAACATGAAGCGTGCGGACGTGGTTGTTTTGTTTCTCTTGTCGTGCCCACAGGATGTTAAATCCTCAATGATACCGCCTCTCCTCTCTCATTTCTCTCCCACCTTCTCTTTGTCCATAAACACAATTGTCACTCACTCACATCGGCTCTTTCACCCTGTTGGAATATGAGCGACAGTCAAAACATTCAGCCAACGCAGTTTTCAGAAAGTATCCGGCTCTTGACTGGACCGACGACTGACATCAGCCTCATCAGCTCTGACTGCGTCCATGAAGAGGGAGCAGTGTCCCAGTTTAAGCAGCTAACACAGTGTGATTGGTTTCTTTGTTTGGTTGTTTTTATTGTCCTCTGATTGGATGATTGATCTATTGATCTGATCGCCTTCAGTGATTTCCCTGCAGTAGGTTTAAGTTATAGAGCTTTCTGACCACTAGAGAAAGAGAGAGTTATCCACCTACCCACCTATCTATCCATCCACTCATCAATCCACCTGAACCTCTGATCATCCTCTGACCGTTAATCTTGTGTCACCACAAAGTTTCGCTGTTGTGGATTTTAATGAAATATCTTGAAAACCAATGAACAGATTTCTCTGACATCTGTCCCCCACAGACTGACAACGAGGTCCTTCTGCATCTCGTAGTTTAATTATTAACACATCATCTCACAGTGGAAAACCTCATTGGAAATCTATAGAATAGTGTGGTACACTGAGTGTTGTTCAACCTCGGACATTATTTGAATTAAAGCCCTTTAAACAGGATGAAAATGTTTATTTAGCCACTAAATACTGTTTATGGTCATTCCGTAACTATATCCGTGTGAGTACAGCTTTTCTTCTTTTATGTCTCTAAATTGGTCTGAAATAAATGTGAAGAAATCTGTTGTTTTAGAGGACATAAGATGAAATGTATTGATTCATAAGGAGAAAGTTGAAAATGGCAGAAATTATTAAAATGTTTTCTGCATCAAGCCGGACAGATTTTTGTGGAAACATTTAGCAAGTGTGAGTTAGTTTAATTCATTTCTGACTCAGTCATTTAATAAATGCATCAGTCACTGATCAGAAAAAGTTGCTGCTGCTGGTTTTTCTAATGTGCAGATTTGCTGCTTTTCTCCATTTTATTTAACTGTGAATCTCAAAGTTTATCAGCAGATTTATTAGAGGCAGTTTCAGTCATAGAACTGTGTTAGATGTGAACAAAGGAGTTGAATCACCTCCAATCATTGCGATGTTTAATGAATTACTGACACTGTCAGTAACTCTAATAGACTGATGCAGCCTGTGGTTCTGGCAGAAAGTCACCGCTCCTCTAATAAACCAGATTCAATGCCTCCTTTCTTGTCATTGTAAACTGTGACTCTTTGAGCTTCTAACTGTCGGCCATATAAAAGATGCAATTTGAAAACATCACCTTGGCCTCTGGGAACCTCTGACAGACATTTTTCTTTTTACCATTCTATGACATTTTACACAGTTAACGGTTTATCGGTAATAAAGGTAATCATTAGTTACGGCACTGTGACAGATAACAGGCTTTACACAGCTTATCAGTGCAGCTACGTACACTATTCTTGTATTTTCCTCGGTGTTGTGCTACTGCCCTGAGCCATAGGAGTGATGAAGACCTGTAGAGAGTGAGGTCACGCTGCTGGAGCGCAGCAGGCAGACAATGCCAGGTGTTTATAGAGAAAAGAGGTCAACACTGACTGTTCTTAAATGTAAATGTAACGGCTTTTCAGTGCAGGTGGTGTTTTAAAAGAACAACTATTCTCACCAAGGCCTGACCTTCAGAGCTGTGCTGAATAACTGAGTAACGGGGATTTCAAGGCGCGGTGTGTGTGTGTGTGTGTGTGTGTACACGTATGGTATTGTGTATCTGGATGTTTTGTGTTGCTACACCCATTAAAGCTATGTATTCATTAGATGTTTCTTGTTTGCGTGGGAGGTTGTTCGAGTTCGAGCGTACATCCACTTTACAACACACATACACACACTCCGGCAACAAGAAGCTGCTGTTCTGTCATCCGAGCACAGCAACGGACCAAAGACTTCCCATCTAAATATCCTCAAGACGTTGATCTTTCCATCTTTCCACCCACCAGGCCCTGGCCACCATCACTCTTTCTGCTTCCAGTAAATATTCAAGGACTGTCGTGTGTTTTACAGTTTGGTTTTAATCAACCATTAAATATACTTATTCTGTTTTCAACAGTGGAGGAGGAAAAAACGGAAAAGTAAATTTGTGCCATATGTAGGACACATGACTCACAGCGTATGTGTCTGTCTGCATTTATGTGTTTGTATTGATCTGAGGGAGACAGACAATTCTGCAGCAGTAATGGAAACCTGCATCAGCATTCTATCACTGTTGAAAACAACGGGGAGCAGCACGCAGTAAAGATGAGGATATTGGCTTTTCTCCTCTTCTCTGTGTGCTGCTGTTTGTTGATGTCGTGCCGTCTCCCCTGAATTGCAATGAATTTGGGAGGGACCATTAAAAATGCATATAGTAGATAACTGGAAGCAGAGGGAGTTTTTATTCCACACTGACTTAAGGTGAAGCTCTCGATCTAACGGTAGAATCCCTGTCCAACCTGTGAGCTTTGGGTGGTGAAGATCCACCTGAAAGCAGCCTGTAAGGCCTATAATCAATGTTTTCTTATTAACAATAGATATGACACTTATAAGAAAGGGTTCATGTGTAGCAACATATTGACTCCCCCTGTGCAGCCCGCCTCAGCTCTACTCATAGACTGTAAATACAGGCTCCGTGACAGGTTTTTTAAGAGAGGGCTGTTCTGCTGTCACTATCTTGGCTGTTCCTAACGCCGCCAAACTCCTTGCTAGTCCAAAAATAGGAGGAGCCGAGACTTAGGTTACATACTGGCTGTTACTTAAAGTGGCCACGCCCTAAATTATGCAGAACATTAAGCCTTAATAAAAGTTGAACAAGTGAGTTTTATAAAAAAATTTCAACCATCACATAAGAAATTAGCAGAGCGGAGACAAAACAAAAAAAAAAACATTTTTTGTACTGGGCTGGAAATGTTTGTTTTGTTTGTTTTTTGCAATGGATTTGGTTTTCTATCTTGGGAGTCTATGGGGAGTGACTCACTTTTGGAGCCAGCCTCTACTGGCAATTCAAAGAGGTGCACTTTTTGGTGCTTCAGTATTGGTTTCATGTTTCAGCTTTGAGGGTTACTGCTTTGCTCCACTGAATGTTTTAGCATCTTTCAGTGTCCCTGAAAACAGGGACACGTCTAAGACTTGAGTCCGAAAACAAATACTTGACTTTGTTCTTCGGATGTTTTCAGCCATTTTTAATGTTCCTCATCCAAACAGATGATCATGAATTCATGCTGTTTAAAGAGGTTGTAACCCTTTGTGTTCTGGATGTTATTCTTACACCCCTCTGTGCTCTGTGTCTCCCCCTGCAGGTGATGAGCAGTCGCTTCTTGCCCTATGAGACCATAGTGACCGATGCTGTCCTCAGCCTGGACGAAGACACAGTGCTGTCTACCACAGAGGTATCTTTAATGTGATAAACTAGTGTAGAACAGGAAAGTATTCTCTCTCTATGTCTGTCTCTGTGTCTCCGGCGTCTGGTCCTCTTGAGACAAAACAAAGTTGCAGACTTTCTTTCTGTACCAAATTCAACTCTCTGATTGCATTTTTCCTTCTTCTTTTTTTTTTAATCTTCCTTTCTCTTTGTCCCTGGTGTTTTCAAGTTATCGCTCTGCAGCTCAATTCTTAAATCTCTTAAAGCTACTCTAACTTTCACTCCCAGAGCCTTTCTGCTCTCCCTCTCTGCATGTGCCTTCTTCTCTCCGCCTCCATTTCATTCTCTCTCTCTTTCTCTCTCTCTCCCTTTCTTTCCATTTTCTACTTCACACTTTTGGCGCATGTAATCACACTGTACCTCTCCAATCCCCTGTTCGAGAACAGCACTGTTATGGGCATTTTTGTTCCACATGCTGCCAGGACTGTTGCTGTTGTTTTTTGTTTTTTGTTTTTCCCGGGGACACGTTTTTTGGCGAGGCACCATGGGAAGCCAGATGCTGCTTTGAACAGTGTAGAATTAGATCTCATAAAGGCTGTTTGTGCGGAGGATCAAGATGGCAAGGCATAGCTGGCAGTGAATGGAAGATCCAGCCCTCCCTCCACCCCACCCAAAAAGCCAAATCGACCCGTCTTTCTCCCGTGAAGACATTTTGGTTCATGAACAAAAAGAATCCCTAACGTTTTAGAAGCGAGGCAACATCAATGACAGAGCAAGTGAAGAAGAAATTAAGAGTAAAACACAATGACAGATCTCTGAACAGACTCCCTGTCATATAAAAGTACTTGAAAAGTGACTTACGTGGAAATATTGGCTTCTCACTAAGAATAAGATCTTAGTTAGGTCCTTCTGTTCTCTCGGCTTTGTTCACCTTTTAAGTCAAGATATTGAGGAACAGAATTGTCCTTCACGATAAAAGTTCTCCTGAAAGAAGTTTGAGCACTTCTTGAACAGTCCTTCCTTTGAAAATAAGTGAATATGACACCAATATCCTGTAGATTTCTAATAACAACGCACCATCAAAAAACATCTCTTCCTGTGACTGTAATATAATTGAACCATCTTTTTTTTTTTTTAATTCAAGAAAAAAACAAGACAGACTCGGACCTGTTCTTCTTCTTTTTCCTTTGGGATTTCAAAATAATGTTTATCGTGTTTTATGGTGCTATTATTTGACTTGAGTATTCATTAATATAAACATCCTGTCAGTACAGGACAATGCTGTGTGGTATGTGCAGAGTTGAGTCACTGAGGCCTCTGTGATGTTTTCATCTAATTACTTGATTGAATGCTTTGATCGCCGCCACAGAAGTTTGCTGCAGGCAGCTGCTTAGGAAAGACCGCTTTGTGTTTGATGAGGTTTTGTGTCTGCTGTATTTTCACTAAAGTGTGTTTGAGTACGCACTTCCTTCCTCTGTTAGTTCTCCCTATAGTTGCTCTCTTCTTTCCCCCCACTCTCTCTCTTTTCTTACACAACATGTACTATGAATAACTCAGAAAGCTCACATCTCAACTCTAATAATCATAGCTAAATTTCATTTCTCAACATTTTGTCTTCAAGAATGATCTCTTGCCAGTTCCATCGTCATTGTTTTGTTTTACAATTTTGGGGATCATTTTACTGGTAAAGCAAATATTATGCATTATGAGTTATAAGCTCAATTATCGGATTGGTTGCCAGGTTGGGAAATCCCTCCGGCTGGTCCATTTGTATGTATTTGGCAATAGTGCAGTTGTGAATAATGGAAATCCATTAATGAAAGAATAAATAATGGATTCAGGTGAAATAGCTAAAGCATATAATGTGTGTTTCAGATACAGAACAGTCAGCTAAAAGAAACGCACTGCTGAAATGGCTAAAAGTCATAAAGGTGAAGTGGTTGAAATAAAAGCTTATTTTAATTGACCACGATGATGAAGGGTCCTAGAGCTAATCTGATGTCATACTTTGGTAACGAGACTGCACCTTCTAAAATGATCAAATTAACATCCTGCTGGAGGGTTAGAGAGTTGTACCCATCACGCATCTACATAATAAATTAATAAATCTCCCAAACACATATTACTTACTTCATTCTGATCTTATTCTGCTTTTATTTTAGTTATAGTATTTTTATATATCTTTGATCCTTTCCACCTCTTTATGTATATCACATTTTTTGTTGCTTTTTCTTTACTATTCAGGAGTTTGTAACAAAGAAAAATTTCCCTCTAGGGATCAATAAAGTAATTCTGATTATGATTCAGATGCTGAAACACCATGTTTTGCACCATGATGTATAAACTTCACATCTTTCTCTGCCTAGGTGGACTTTGCCTTCACCGTCTGGCAGAGTTTCCCAGAGCGCATCGTCGGTTACCCGGCCCGCAGCCACTTCTGGGACAGCAACAAAGAGCGTTGGGGCTACACATCCAAATGGACCAACGATTACTCGATGGTGCTGACCGGGGCCGCCATCTACCACAGGTACGATACGGTTAATCGGTCACCGTGCCTCTTTTTTTTTCACCTCCATGTGAAGCAGCTTTGACTGTTTTGCTCTGCGCTGCTCTTTTCTTTTATGCTCGCTGCCTCTGCTCTGTTCCCTCTCTGTTATACGGGGATCACAGCTCCGCTCTGCTCTGCTCTCCAGTGTTCACTCGTCTTTCTTTTGATACAACACTTTGATGCAGTGATCTGTAGATTATGAAAGTAGGTGTGATGTTCAGTGTAGCACAGCCTCGGGAAACAGTGGGTATGTTTTATCCAAAAAAATGTCAATTTGTCTGCTGCACGACGTTCCCGCGTTTAGTTAAACTACAGCCCTGTCAGCTCTAATATGGCTTCACTCAGCTGTGATGGGAGCAGTCCATTAATCTGAAGTCAGCCAATCACTGGAGCCCAACGCTTAATCACTTTCAATAAGTCCATCATTCAATTCATCCAGGGACGTGGAGAATTAGTCGGTTGCTGCACCCAGAGTTTAAACCGTGGGCTTCAACCTGGAACATAAAGGTGTCAGAAATTTCTGAGCATGTAAAATATGTCAGGGTCTTTTTTTTTTTTTTGGGAACATATTCTTGAATGAGCTGCAAGTCACTATATTTTATTTCTCAGTACTTCATGATTTCTTGTATTCTCTGATAACCAGTCTAAAACCCATACATGTTCAGTTAAATGTCACAAGTTAAAAAGATGTAGCAGATCAGTGTATTTTACAAACTGGAAATAGGAAAGAAACTAATATTAAATATTTAATTGTTTCAGCTCTACTCTTAATTGCATTATCTATTTTGGATAATAATGTATTTGATGTTGGCAAAGGACCATGTCCTTTAATGTCTGCGCTAGTAGGATTAATATTTATATAATATATAATATTTTGAGTTTATGCTTTGGTTCTGGCTTCTGTGCCACATATACACATGTAAAGACATATTTCATAGTTAAAGAGGAACTTTGCAAGAGTTGTACCTTAATTAAACAGCTTCGGAGTAATTGTGATGGTTAAATGACTTGTTACAGGGAGACTGGAGGCTCTTTGCCTTCCACATAGTGTCTCTTGGCCAAAACCAACCTTACAAGATCAGCTCTCGTCTCAGCAGCACTACAACACAAACACACCCCGTAATCCGTAATCTCTTGTTTATGACAGATAAGACTACACAAATACACACATCATAACATATAACATATATGAAATATAACGTTACCCTACCGCTCTACAGATTATCTTCTCGTCAGCGACATTGAAAACAAGTGCACATAGGCGTGGGGTGAGGGTTAGCAAAACAGAGAAAAAGCAAGCAGACTTGCATATTTCCCCTTTAAGTGGTTTTATCTGCAGTATGTTATAAGGCTTGACAAACCCAGCTGTCTGCTCTTTTCTTATTCTGACTCCTGTATGGCACCTTTTTTTTTCCAGGTATTACCATTACCTGTACACCAATTACTTACCCACAAGTCTGAAGAGTATGGTGGACCAGTTGGCCAACTGTGAGGACATCTTGATGAACTTTCTGGTCTCGGCTGTCACCAAGCTGCCGCCCATCAAGGTCACACAGAAGAAACAGTATAAAGAGACCATGATGGGACAGGTAAGACTGCACTGAAACTCTTCTCACACCTCATTTTGGTGGATGTTTAAATAGGGTGGTCTGATGATTAAAAGAGCTGGAGATCCAGAACCACAGCTACCAGCTGAGTGATTTGGTGTGCATTAAAGAACCAAACACTGATTTGAACAAAATAGCCATTTTACAACCTTGAATACAAAACTCTCATATTATAGGATATAACCCTGTTTGATTTTGTCCTGCCTTGTATAAGTCATGATTCATGCTGAAGCCAGTGTTGTTTTCTTCCCTCAGTGTGTGTCATGGCCTTTCAGCTGGAGAGAACCCTTGCTGCTTTATGAACAGCATGAATTATTCGCTTAAAAGTCTTTTGTGCGACCCATGGGTAAATAGGACAAGTCACTAACAGCGTAGAGCCAAAAACACAGAAGGGAGTTGTGTCAGTCTTGAAGCATTACACAGTCATTTCTAGTCGGGATCCAGCCTCCTAAATATAGAAGATGATCCAGCTGATGATTTATTGAGAAACGTTAATGTCACTAATGGTTTTCTCTTGTCACAGTGGATGACTGTATATCATGACTGAATGAAACAATGCAGATTATTGTCATTGTCAGTCTTTTTTGTGTAATGCTACATCTCCTTCCCGCCACTGACATAAAGCAGTGTTTGTTTTATTCTGGTGTCTACACCCACATCCCAACAGGATTAGTGCTCTACCCTTCAACTGACCCCACCAGTCACGTTTCAAATATTCAATTTTAAAGTGGATCATGAGTGATGTTGTAATGATAGTGATGTTGACTGAAAGATATTGCTAATTATTCAACATTTTTAGATAATTAATTTTTAGCTAAACTTTTTCGTTCTTAGTTTTAGCTAACTATTTTCACCAGTTTATGATTTTACCTAACTTTTTCAACTATTTATCTTTTTCTAACTGCTTATCTCTCAACTCCTTTTTTCGATTGCAAACTATTCTGTTTAATTGAGTAATCATCATCATTTTCTGCTTACTGTATTTCATTACTTTCAGACAAGTATTTCAACATTTATCTATTAATTTAATCTATTTATCAACTGCTTATTTAAAACTTTAATCCAACAGTTTCAACTATTTATCTTCCACTTTTATGTAAATACTTAAGACTTCACTGCTCATTCGCTAACCAGTTTTCATGTACTCTGAACTGCAACATGTGGTTTTCAGGGGTTCCAACAGACTCAGCAACTTGAAAAAAAAGTTTACTGTGGAAATGCATTTAAAGCATTTTTCTGTCTAATTTAGTTACTCAACAAACTTTCCATGTACGCCCCTAACAACTACAGAAAACCTTCTTATAAACATTATGGTTGGAGAACCAGTGATGTTTAGAAATGATTATTCATAACACTGACCACATGACTAAACTTATGTTTTGTCTTTCTTCTTCCTCCTGTTCTCTGTTCCCATCAGTCCTCAAGGGCTTCTCGCTGGGCCGATCCGGACCACTTTGCCCAGCGACAGACCTGCATGAACAAATTCGCCAGCTGGTTTGGCGCCATGCCACTGGTCCACTCCCAGATGAGACTGGACCCCGTCCTGTTCAAGGACCAGGTTTCCATCCTTCGCAAGAAATACAGGGACATCGAGAGGCTCTGACAGGACCGGCGCCCCCTCGGGGGAGAACCCACGCAGGGGGAGGCGCGAGAGACTGACTCAGTGGAGAGTAGAAGAAGTAGTCGAACTACAGCAGGATGGACAGGGAGTGACACAGCTCTGTCTTCCACTCAGCACATTGCCAATGATCACAGCGCCGCTGCTGCCAGGACTTTGACGTGGGAAGGGATGAATAGGTAACAAGCAGATGGCGTTTGGATTTGAACAACACAAACAAAAAAACACAAACACAGACAGACAAAGAGGAGTACACAAACTGATGGACAAACCAAACAGTACTGTATGTTTCACAATTGTGCAAACACACAGCACACACTACTGACGACGAGAACTCTTGAATAGAATATTTTTTTGTACAACATGAACAAGGACGACATTGACTTTCCTGCTCTTTCGGCACATGTACAGGACGGTAGAAGAGGGAAGGTGTCCATGATCGCAAACCTGGCAACCCCACGCACACCACAATCCTACCGGTCGCCCCTAGCAACTCCAGTCTGCATCAGGATATAATACTGGACTCACAACCAAAACCCTTGCTTTACAGCCCAGCAAATCCTGTTCTTTAGTTGGTTTCATTTTATTGTACAAATCAGCTCTCATCAAACCCTTTTTCCTCACCCAGAGGTTTTGAAACGGAGCATCATCAGTTTTTTTATATTTTCTTTCTTAAGACAGAGCAGGTTAACAGCAGTGTCCAAGCTGTTATTACAAGGTTTTCATAGAAAAGAAGCCATTATCTCCGTATATTCTCAGCTATCGACACACATCCTTGAGCCTCGAGTCTGAAAACATCACATCTGTCCTATCCTTGGCTCATTCCTTGATGTGCTGATATGGCTTTTATAATGGTCTATTTGCTTCCCTGTTATCACTACGATAAGTTAGAAAAACATCTCGTTTCATATCCCATTTTCCTCTCATGCCCACCACGGCATTTGTACTTTTTTTTTTTTATCTTTTTTTTCCCACTTGCTTTCATCATCTTTTCTTTTACCCCTTCAAAACTCTCTACTGTCACTCTTCTGTGTGTGTGTGTGTATGTCGTGTGTGTGCATGTGTGTGTGTTGTGTGTATAGAGCCTTGAAAAGTTGGCTCATCCAACCATAAGCTCAAGCGGAGAATATTTTCCCTTCGTTGGAATGAGCGAAATGAACATTTCTGGATGAAATGGAGCAGAACGCTGCATTCTAACCCAAACTCGTTTTGCCCGTCTTTTTTTTTTTTTTTTTTTTTAACATCCTGCATGGACTCGGAGCACTATCCTTACAGGGAGAATATTTCAGACTATATAGCAGGTCTTTAGTGACCAGCATCATTTCACAGGAGTGTCGTAGAAAGATTTTTTTTTTCATCAGTGCCATACTGACATCAGGGTCTGCCTTTAAAATTGTTTATTGCACATCACGTTGCCTACATCAGTCTGAAATGCCTGACACTCTCCCACTGAAATATTCTAGTCATCAGCCCAATGTGGCTCTCCTGCCACCATTACTTCTCCCTCTCTCTCTCTATCTCTCTCTCTCTCTCTCTCTCTCTCTCTGTCCGTCCCCCTGTGACATATCAGAGGACCTCAGAGCCATTAAATTGACAGAAGGTTTTATCCTCCATTTGTCAGGCAGAGATACGTTTGGGCTTCAATTAGGTGAACCTATTTCATTTGGAGCGCTGTTTTATTCCCAGGGGACAAGCTGTTGATGAAACACTCTAACATTATGGACCATTGTGTTGTGAAAGCAGCGACCCACAAACATGACCTGCTGGCTAATGCTAGCCTTGGGAGGGCAGTCCCCTCCCTCGCTCCGTTCCCAACACACCCTCCCCTGCGGTCCTGCTTGTCCTTTACTTATAAACAGCTGCTCATATCTTTGTTGTAGCCACATAAAACCGCCTGGCATTTTGCACCTTAAATTACCTTGTCGGTATCTGACACACCAGATCAAAATGCTAAAACAGGCTCTCTCAACCTTTTTAATTGATCGCTTCAAAGAGAGAGGCTGTCGGAGAAAATGGCTGGCTCGTAGCGGAGCTGCTGCACGCCGTCATCAGGTCACACACACATACAGACACACACATGTAGTCTGCAGACACTTGAATGAAAGCAGCGTGCTTTTAGTGGCCTTTCTGTCAGGCAGGCATTCAGCTTAATGTCTCAGCCAAAGCTTTTCAGTGTGTCTGTGTGTGTTAATCGGTAGCTGTCATCAACATCCATCAGTATCAGTGTCACACATTCAGTGACTTTTTTTTTTTTACCTTTTCATTTTTATGTTTCGTTCTACAAAGACTTTATGTAAAATGTATTGTAAAGCCTTTACAGTATCAACAATGGGGATGTTCATGCTTTCAGGTGTTGTATCCAAATATTTCTACAGCAAAGCTATAATAGATCATATCAAAGCAAGCAGGACTATCATGTTTTTTGCCCTCACGTCATTGTTTTGAATATAATGTTCGTATTTACGTTCTGGGACTTCAAGTTTGGATAGTTACTTTTTTTTTTTGGCCAGGAGAGATTTATCATCAGTTTCATGATCACAACAAAAACTGTTTTCGATCATCTGCTGTATGTGATTGTGGGAAAAAACATACTTCTCACTTGGTCTGCATCTGGTCCCCATTTCATCTTCACAGAACCATGTTGTTTGAATCCATATCAAGTCTTTTATGTCAGATTGTTTGAATCGCTGTTGTTGATTATCTCAAGAGAACCCCCAGCTTTGCAAAAACAAAACAAAATTAAAAATAAAATAAAAAAAAAAAACAGCAAAAAAAAAAAAGAAAAGAAAAGTAAAAACATCACCCATTTCAAATCCCTGTAACTGTCAGCATTGTACATAGACATATATTTATTTTTTTGGGAAACAAAAAGACTGTGTACGATTTGAGATGACGTGGCGAGTACAAGAGACTGATCCTGCATCGCTGAGGGGAGTTTATGGTATTTATTCATTTTATTTTCGACACACTGTGCACATTAAACCACAGATGCCAATATACAAGCTCATATTATGTTTCAACATGCAGTGGTTTTCCAGGTAAAACGTCCATCGCATCCGCTTCACTTTCTCATACGAGACTCCCCCAAGACAGACAGAAAGAGAAAGAGAGGGACTATTTTCAGTAGAGTCTCAACTCCTGAAAAGATTGCATACACCAGTGATCTAGAATTGGATTGGGCCGCACCATCTTGGCTCTCCACAGGAGTCAAATTGGAAAGTCCCAATAAAGACTACGCCAACTGAAACATGGAAAATAATAAGCAGCTGGGTCCCCCTGTACCAGATGGAAACATTTTCAGATTCGGCTCCTAACATCTTCCCCCCGATGCATTACAATAATGGGTCTGGGGCTCTGACACAGTTGTGTTTAAATTGCCTCTTTCACAGCCTGTGTTTCAGGTCAGATAAACTTGGCAACAGCAACCTGTCCCATCTTTCAGTTGGCGTGCGGTATGTTGTATCATCAACATCAGAGTGTGATGGATGTGAGTGAGGCCACAGGGAAAACCTCTGCACCCACTTAAAAAAGAAAAAACTCCTGTCATTTGATCTGAAGGAATATTATGCAAGTTTTTCATTGTGCGCTTCAGCACAGATGGAAGAAGGTTTACCCAAAATGTGCCAGGCAGTTGGTGTTTATAGCGACGGCGGCATGTGTTCTGGAAACTAGTCTGTTCTTGATTTGTGCCTTTTATCAACATTTGAGTTCTTGACATGCCGAGCACGGTCTGTCCCAGACTGTTTCCAGTAGACGGGCAGCAATAGCACCATGTGCAGGGGCCCCTGAACGGGCCCTGCCTTCATACACTGGATGAGACACAGCATTCCATTCTTTTTTTCACAAACACCCCCCCCTCCTCCCGATTTTCATCTTTGTGTTTGGACACTGTTGCTAAGGCGACCACGCATGACCACTTCCTGTTTGGGGATTATTTATCAAGCGATTGGCTGCATCACATTACCAATCGGCACTGCTACAGTATCTGTTGATCTGTAAGGACTCGGTCAAGCCCAGCTGTCCTGATGCCTTCTCCTCCCTCCTACCTTGTAATTAACAGAAGACTTTTATAGAGGTCACAAATGAAATAGATAAATGCCAGTTTTGTAAGAATGATTTATATAAAAAAAAAACAAATAAACTCATATTTGATGATAACCGAATTTCTGTGTGTGCTTTTTTTAACAGGTTGTTTATTATGGAAAACCTTCAAGAGTTCACTCAGATACGACAGTTGTTGTGTTTGTTCTCTATGTAAAATCTCACTGAATTAGTTTCTAATGAAGGTAACATTGTCATCAACGCTGTTTAGATTCATAATTCTGTTTAATTACACTTCACTCAGCCCACCAAAGCCTTGATTTTTTAGACAAATAACGAATCATTGTCTGAGGGCTGGAATAATCAACAGACACTGATGATATTTTAATAGCTTTTACCACCAAAATGGGAAAATTTCATACTTAAAAAAAACAAGCTTGTTTCTGGTTTTCTGAGAAACTGATGTAGTGACACGTAGACAGAAGTATCTTTAGCAATAATTATGAGATAAAAAGTAGAAATTATGACATATCTCATAATTTTTTCTCATAATTATGACTTTTTATCTCATAATTTCGACTTTTTATCTCATAATTTTGACCTTTTTTTCTCATAATTATGACTTTTTATTTCATAATTTTGACATTTTTGCTCATAATTATGACTTTTTATCTCATAATTGACTTCTAAATGACGTTTTAAGAAATCATATTATTTTCCTCTTTAAAATATCCAATGAATTAAAGAACATTATTAGAATAACATTTACGTTTACATTTATAAATTATCTACGGAAGCTGAGAACGGCCACGTATATATGTTTTTTTTTTCATTGCTGTTTTCTCATGATATCTATTTAATATTTCGTTATCTCAATATAACAAAGTCCTATGGAAGCCCATTTCCACCTGAAAAAAAGAGATAAAAAGTCGAAATTCTGAGATAAAAAGTCATGATTATAAGATAAAAAGTCAAAATTATGAGGAAAAGTTAAAGAGGAAAAAGTTGAAATTGAGATATTTTTTATCGCATACTTTTGGCTTTTTATCTCATTATTTCAACTTTATTTCTCCTATAATTATGACTTTTTATCTCATGATTATGACTTTTCATTTCATAATTTTGACTTTTTCTTATAATTATGACTTTCTAGCTCATAGTTTTGACTTTTTTATCTCATATTTTTGACTTTTTTCTCATAATTATGACTTTCTAGCTCATAATTTTGACTTTTTCTCTCATAATTATGACTTTCTATCTCATAATTTCGACTTTTTAATCGCATAATTTTGACCTTTTTTCTTATAATCATGACTTTTTTATAGCATAATTTTGACAATTTTTCTCATAATTATGACTTTTTATGTCATAATTTTGCCTTTTTCTCATCATTATGACTTCTTGTCGCATAATTTTGACCTTTTTTCTCATAATCATGACTTTTTTATTGCATAATTTTGACCTTTTTTCTCATAATTATGACTTTTTATCTCATAATTTTGACTTTTTCCTCATAATAATTACTTTTTATC
>OMNW01033295.1:0-18790 GCA_900303245.1 Selene dorsalis
CACATAATAAATACATATGTAAAAAAACACAAGTGATATATATCTATCTATATATATATATATATATATTTGTTTGTTTGTTTGTTTTTTTTCAATTGTATTTTAATTTAGCCTTTGTGGGGTTCATCCATCATCATAACAAGTCACCACAGAGCTTTTAAAGAAATTGTTTGACACATATTGACATCTTTGCTCAGTTGAGATGATCAATGTTACTCTTGTGTCTAAATATGTAACTGAATCCAGCAGCTAGTTAGCATAGCTCAGTTTAGTTTAGCTGGACAGAAGGACTGTAAACAAGGGTAAACAGCTTCCTTTGATTTCTGATTTAAAGGTGCTGTTTCTGTTTTTTTTGTAGGTTCAGATATTAATAGGACTCTTTACAAGAAAGTGAAAAAGAAGCACATTTCCCAAAAAGGGCAGCGTCTTTTTTTTCCATCAAGGTAGGATTATCACAAATCAAAACCACGCTGGTGCATCTCCTTCATTTCAGTATACATGACAACATATAAGAGCACAACACAGTGAACTGCACAGTCCACTGGCTGAGGAACATATCAGAGGAATAACCTGCTTGCTCAGGCAGATTCTATATAAAGTGTAAGCGACACAGGGATCAAATGTTTCCGCTCTCTGGTTTCCTCTCATGGTTTTCTGTTTGCTCCATTAATCTGAATCAATTGAAGAACAGGGCTACAGAGTCAAGGTATGATATATTATTGATAGCCCATTCATGAGGGACCTCATAATATCCACTTTGCTCATGGAGGAGCTCATGGTGCCCTATAGGTTGCAGCGATGGTTAATTGTTGTCCACATTGCTGTGGAAGATACAGTAAAAAGCCTTTATGTTTTCTTTCCCACTTTTCTGCCTCTTTCTTCTCGCTTCTCTTATTATTCTGCTTGCGGCTGACACGGTTCCCCCTGCTCGCTCCACTCCTCTCCTCACGTCATGTTCTAGGGTGGGAATTAATTAGTGCTCTGGTTTGAGCTTGGGATAGAAGCGAGGATGGAGAGGGAGCTGGGGATACAGAGATGGATTTGATGTGTGTGTGTGCGTGTGTATGGATGTAGATGGATTACACGTGGGCATGTATGTATGTGTGGACGTGCACACGTGTGTGTGTGCATATGTGCATGTGTGTCCTTTTCCTGGCAAACACACACACCTCCACTTAGCCAACCCTATAGAGACCTGTGTCTGTGTGTTTGGAACGGAAAATCTGAGCTCTACTCTGGGTCAGACGCTCACCATCATGATCACATACAACTTTAATTATCCAAAAACAGTCACTCCTAATCTCCTCTGCTTTCTCACTTCTCTTTTAAAGAAAGAGCTCAACACTTTGAGAAATAAGGTTGTCTTGTCAGAGTTAGATTAGGTGGGTGATGCCAGAGTCCCAGCGTCATGTTAGTGTCTGTTCATTTATCTCCTGTAACTCAATGCAATCTCACATTCAGCTTTTCTTTCATTGTTCCTTATGGAAAATCGAAGCGTGTTCCTGAAGTCTACACTCTGAGCCAACATTTACACAGCATCAGCAGGAATTGAACCGTCCTGATTTGTAAACAACAGGAAGCAAACCATGCAACATACGGTTAAGAAAGCTCAGTTCCGGGGCCCCGTATGCAGACGTCACTTTGTACATCTGTGAGAATAGCCAACATTTGCTACATAAACCATCTTTAAAAAGTCATTTTTACACTTTTGAACAAATTAAATAAAATGTTCATTAGTAAGCTAAGGCTAGCTGCGTCCCCTGTCCCCCAGTCTTTATGCAAAGCTAATCTGTTATCTTGCTGGTATTTACCCTGCAGACATGAGAGTGGTATCAATCTTCACATGTACCCCTCAGCGAGAAAGCAATTATTGCACACAGCGAATATTTATTCATTCAGCACAGCAGCAGATGCAGCAGTCAGACATGAACCGGTGGTTTCGTGACATTTTCCTGCAGTGATCGTCATATGTCCTGGTTTGTCCCAGTTTCAAGCTGTTCACACTAAAATGTCCCACTTTTCACCACAATTAAAACATTATGAACATTACATGTGCAGCACTTGTATATTCTGTCACACTCAGTATTACTTAACACAATATAAAGACATTAACAATGCACCATGTGTCTGTGTAATTAGTCAAATTAGCATGTTGTTTCAACATGCTACGACAAGTGCTAAAATAATTGGTCCCTGTCCTGAAGTAAATAACCACATGTATACATTCTTGTTTGTGTTTCTGTTCTCACTGCGGCACCTGTGACTCAGACCGGATAGAATTTGATATGACAGTGGTGACTGTAACTTTATCATCACCTTCATGATGATGATGACAGTGATGGTGATGGTGGGAACAGTGACGCTGGTCTCGAAGTTACTTCTGATGACTCACTCACTAATGCCATCTTCCTTGCATCCTTACATGATATACGCAATCAACACTGTCACTGAAAATACATAAGAAGCGTTAGAGACGTGTTGTTTCGTAACAACAAATACACGGCCTCATTGCATATGCGTGATGTCAGAGCAAATGAATAAGAAATGGGCAGCAGGTGAGGGACAGACTGACATGGTTGTCTGGCTCACTGTGGAGTGGCTGTCGCAGTAAGACAGACTCTATGCCAGCTAATCCATTTCAGCTGTGACTGGCATGTATGAGTGATAACTAACCCGGTGTGTATGATCAGTTTCTTTCTAACCAGCTGTGAGCATATGCTCTGTTGTTGGCCACTGTGCAGTGATGGAGGGATTCAATAAGTCCAAACTGTCTACGTCTCACCTCCTGTTAGCACAATTCCTTCACTGCTTCTCCTTCTCTGTCATTAAGACTGATTGCCTGCATGCCTTTGGCAGTGAAAGCACATCTACATTCCCTCACCCTCCAAAAAACCCACAGGCAGTTTGGGTAAAAAAAAAGAAAAAAAAAAGACCACTCGACACGCATTATAACATGCTGACATGTTTAGGGGACGCTCTGATTAACAATGAGGGCAGCTGACTCTCACACACCAGGCTGCTCAGATTAAACAGGGAAAAATGCAAACACACCACTGGGAAGACACAGCAGCACGCAGCAGAGCCATGCTCACACATTAGCATAATGTAACATGTTCAAACAAAGAAATGCTTATGAACGAACATTTCACACCATATGTCCAAAGCCAGACTGAGGTGTTTAAGTCCCTCTCTATAAAGTAATGCAATTTTCAGTGAGTAATGTATAACTGACTGCAGTCTTCATGTATTAAGGCTGACATTGATTGTCTAATATGACATTAACGTTGCCAACAAAAGTAGTCATCACAATGCAAGTAACACTTGCATTCAGGTACATGCATCATTGCTGAAAACGCCAAATTCAGATGCTGAGCCAGGAGCTGAGGTAAACAAACCCTACTGAAGTCAGAAGTTTTGGTGAATAATTCATCCACCTCAGGGTCGAGCCAATAAATTATCCACTGGATCACTGCCCACATTTGCTATTGTTTGTGGAAAAATAATTGGATTATGTTAGTCACAGATTTATGATTAAAAAAAAAAAGTTAAAAAGTATCGACTCGAGTATCGAGTTGAGTTGTATCAAATCACTGTAATGCCAGAGATTAATCTCCCTCTCACGTAAGAGCAGGGAGAGCTGCACATGCCAGATGAAGACATCACACATATACCTAAAGTCAAACTCTGACAGAGGAAGTCACTTGCATGGGAATGTGAAGAGCCACAGTGTGTTGCCCTGCCGAGTTGTGTAACCAACTAAATGCAACTAAGGCCCTCAAGAGAATCAATATCTATTCAATTAACTCTGATGAATTGGCAGCCACAGCTGATCAGTTGGCCAGATTGGGTTCTTCTTCTTCTTCTTCTCACCAGCGTTATTATCGCTCTATCAAGAGCTCTGTTTTGATCCCCGGGCGAGATGCTGCGTATTCTGTTACCTGCAATGAGATAGAGAAGGAGAGGAGCTGAGCACCCCTGAATGAGAACTTGAGAGCGTAATAAGAGTCGGCGTGGATCATGTTTCGAATCATATGGCTACTGTTTCCTTTGCTTTCGCATCAAGGATCAAATCAGGGCAGGAGGGAGCTGACCTCTGGTGACCTTTGAGCCAACCTTCGACTGAGATACCCATCATCTGGAGAGTTTCACCCAATGCTACCTGAATTAAAAGCACTAACAGAAACCTTCATGTCTTGGATATTTTAGGTGTGGGTCTTTGAGAGTTTTCATGATACTGCTCTCCAGAAATCACATTTACAGTATACGGCCTTCATGAATAAAAGAAATGGACTCTCAAGCTCCTTTCATGTGATTTGTTATTATCTGAGCAGCTTGGAATTCAGCTGTAATGCTGTGTGTAATACTGATCCAAGATTTGACGAACAAGAGTAGTTTCTCGGCTTTGCCTTCTTTAGCTGTGAAATCTCTCCAGAATGAGATCATTTATCCAACTTGGCGATATCTCCTCTTTTGGTCGATGGCAGCTCTCTTTATTTCCGCCTGTACAGAGTTCCTCCCTTTCTTAGGCTCGTAGAAAATGCAGCAGCAAAGCTTTCAGCCAAAAGCTAAAACAAAGTGGGTGCTGAGTGTTTTTCCAGCAGTTGCTTGATAGTTTAGGAGCCGTCTTCTCAAAGATACCTGGTCTCTGAGAGGGAAAGAGATGGGAGTGGTGGCTTTTAATGGGTTGCTTATTTTATTTCCATCTATTTTTTAAAGTGGATTGAAATAGGCCTGCACCACTGTGCAGTTCAGTTACAGACATCAGCTTACATCTGAAACTGATTCTTTCCGAGAATCCAATTTTAATGACTTGAAGTAAATGAATGACCTGGTCTATGTCCAGAAGATGGAAGACATAAGGATGTAAAACTTAAATCTTGAAATGGATACGACTGAAAAATGATGAAAAGAAGAAATTCAAAAAGAAGACGGAGGCAGCCAGTGTTGCCCACCTGGTAGCTGGCTGCACAGGATTCCCTTTTATGCTGAAAGGGATTTTTGAAGTCAGAAGGGAGCCTTGTTGATGTGAACCTGCTTTGAATATTAATTCTTATTTTACCCTGAATAGCATATACAACACTGGCTCATTTGGACTAGACTAGCCCAGTGGAGGATGTGCAGGTCAGAATAATTTTACATTAATGGCATCCATTTGGATTCAATAAATCAGACATCACTCATCATTAAAAAGACTGAGTTAGGTAACCATGGTTATCGAAATGCTGCTGCCGTAGTTCCAGCACAGTCCAGTTTTATCCATTTTAATCATAGTAATAACCAACTGACTTATAAAAGTAAATTGATCCAAAAATGACTCCGGCCCATCTCAAACTCTGGTTATTGGTTCGCAAATGGTGTTGCCAATTTGCCACATCTTGTGAGAGTACGATGGTGAGACAGAGACGGATCTCAAAAGTTAATTTTTTCCTTATTTGTTGGTCTGAAAAATTGAAATTGAAAAATTGTTAGAAAAAGGACTGTAATGTATGAGGTAACAGATGATTGTGAACTGCAACTGTTACCAGCTGAAAAGTTCACTCTGACACACTCACTGATTGAAAACATATCTGAAGAATGACATGAATTATATTAACTATGGACTCCAGCAGCCTGCAGCAGGTGTGTGACACACAATATAAGAGCACAATCAGCTCAAACTTTTCCTGACACATCCCACAGGGCCTGAGAGAGTGAAAGCCTGGGGGACGAGAGAGAGAGAGAGAGAGGGGGAGAGAGAGAGAGAGAGAGAGAGAGTGGGTTTGGGCACACAGGCAGGACAACATGATTTAAGAGAGTTAGCACATACTGTGGGGTCACACAGCTTTATCTTTATGATTTTCAGATTATTGATTACTGAATGAAGATTACTCAACCTGTACCAGGAAGTAACTCATTACCTTTCAGTTTCCATTTACACTTAAATAACAGTGACACTGACCCAAAGAGTCTAAAGTAGGAATTAACAAAGGGTCAATAAAATATACTGTAGCAAATGAACAGATCAGTAGTATACTGTTCTACACAACTTGAAGCAAATCAATAACAGACCTACCGATCACCAAATCATTACTATCATGCCATATTTGCTCATTAGAGCTCTATTGTTATTCGCTAGATGAACATTTTTACTTGATGTAAATTCCAGCCTAAGATTAAGGAGTCTAGGGTGAAACAACAACAGTATTTAATGAGAAGGGGAGTGTAAAGGGAGTGTGCCAGTTGAGTTGTATCCTCCTGGACCACTTTCCCATCATCAGTCACAGGCTGCTGATGTGAACAGATGAGAACAAGAGCCATAGCTTGGATCTTTGCCCCCTGATTTGTCACCCCACTGGCATCTTACTCCATGGAGGGTTTTAAAACATCTATCACCTCCAATGGGGGGGAAAAAAATAAAAGAAAAATCTCTTTCTATTTGTCTCACAAACAATTGGAAAACAATATACTCAGCAGTCCATCTGATGTGCAGCAGCAAGTAAAGATACAGCAAAATAACTTCTCAGAACCAGTGAAGTAATGTGCTCAGTGTGGGTGGCAGGCTGACACATGCACAGAGAAACATTAAGTGGAACTGCAAGTCACTTCTATGGTATATGTGGTATATGTGTAGGTTAAGGACAAAAGGACAAAGTCGCCTTTGCTTTTTACTTAACAGCCATGTCAGACAGTGGGTCATCTCTATAACTACTGCTTGGACTGAAGATTTATCCTAATGACTCTGATGGACTTAGGACTTCTCCTGAGCTCCAGATTTATTTATTTATTTTTGTTTTAAATGATCAACAACCAATGGAAGGATCATAATAACATTTTAAAAACTAAATACCTGTGAAACTAATGACAAATTTGCATCAGCCTGAGCTGTGCTGACAGAGCTAAATATTGAATGTTAGTATGCTTACGGAAAACTATTATGTTGAACCTGGTAATGTTGCATCTGTCAAACCTGCTACAGTACATGTTAGCATAATCATTGCATGTTAGCATGCTGATGCTACCAGTTAACTTGAGTAGCCTACAGCTTCACAGATGACTAGCATGGCTGTGTCTTATTTTTTGATGCATTTCAGCTTCAGTTTCTGTAAAGTGATGCTTGCAGCAGCAGTCATCCACTCTGATCTAATCTAATCACTGAAACACTGTCAAGACCTGCCAGTTATTGTGTCTTTCAGTTATTTGTCAAGGTCTTCTGGGCTAAACTATATTACAAGGTGTTTACTGCATGTGTCACCACTGCTGTGAAGCCTCATTTGTTCATATATGAACATGCACTTTTTTTTCTTTTTTTTGCATCTGCAGTTATTGCCTGGCATCGCACAGAACAAGTCTCATCTACACCAAAGAACCTATTCACTCCATCAGATTTTTGGTCTGCAGTGACAATTTGAGGCAGTCGGCAGCCGTGTTTAGATGTTTAATTCATATGAAAAGAAAACAACGATATCATCGCAGCTTCATATGAACACTGTTGTCAGAGACACAAATTCAGTCCTGGTGCAGGCGTTGTCTTCCTCCATCAGCCTGGTGTTTCATCAGTAGTGTGCAGGAGGCAAGCAGAGCCCCCTCCTCCCACAAACCACCACCTCTGTGTGTGATTCAGCTGTTTACTACCTTGACTACAGCAGTGGACCAGACTAAAACACTCCTTTTCAAGACCGTAGCAGCAGAAAATTTCTTTTTAATTAACGACTTGTCCTGTCGCTTGTTTTCGTGTCTTTTGCATGTCTCTGCTGAGCCTTAAGTCTCTGCCGGGGCATTGTCACCTTTCTGCACTCTTTCCTGGCTCAAACAGTACTAGACTTATTTCTTGGACTTCTGGACTGGAATGTGCAGCATGAGGGAAAAATATCTAAACAAAAATCATAAAATAATCAAAATATAACGCAAAATCATGAATTTGCCTCGGTATCTCAACTCTCAAGGATCTTGCACAGACAACACCAAATCTTGATTACCGAGGGGGGAAAGATTAATGTCATAACTAAAGAGCAGAGCAGCATTAAAAGGCATGGCTATTAAGATTAACTGCAAACAAGTAATTTAATGACTACAGTACACACAAATTCCTTGTCTTGTCAAATGCTGATTAAGGTGATTAAGAACCAAATTATATCAGTTTAAGATGACATATCACATGTTATTCTCTCATTTTTTTGCTGTTGTTACCTGCTACCTCTAAACACTTAAGGGTAAATGTTGTTGTTAAAGAGGAACTATGCAGGATTTTTACCTTAATTAAACAGCTTCAGAGTAATTGTGATGGTTGGATAAATGACGTGTAACTTGTTACAAGGAGAATGGAGGCTCCATGTCTTCCACCTAGCGTCTCTTGGCCGAAAACCAACTTTGCAAGATCAGCGCCTCTGACTCCCAGTGTCCCAGCTCTCATCTCAGTGGCACTGCGACACAAACGCGCCCCGTAATCCATAATCTCTTGTTTATGACAGATAAAACTACACAAATATACACATCATCACGCATGTATGATAAATAACGTTATCCATGGATTGCTTTCTCACCGGCTTCATTGAAAACAAATGCACATGTCTGGGAAGAGGGTTAGAAAAACAGCAGAGAAGCCACCAGACTTGCATAGTTCCTCTTTAACACTCCACATATGGCCCAAATGCTGCTGCACATGTAACAAGTGCATTGACTGCACAAGCTTCAGATTACAAAACAGAGACATTGAAACAATTGTGCATGCGTAAGACACAAGACTGAGGCAGAATGTCAATTACATTATGACCCTTGTGACCTCAGAAAGACGACTCGAAAGTAAGTTTCTAATGTGCAAGCAAAGTTGCACACATCGGCATGTGCAAAATAATTGCTGCAACATCAGAATGGTGGAAGCTGACTCCCAGGTGCTGCTCGAAAATAACAGAACTGATTTTGTTGGTGGTAAAGCTGGTCTCCAGAGACAGTGCCCTCCTGGTGCCACAGAAGGACAGTAAATTACAAGATGGATGTAAACAGACAAATTCAGAGCATTTAAGAGACTGAAGCTGTTCTGGGATGTTAGGCGAGATTTCTATTTTTAGCTTTAACTGGTCAAGTGTTGCTTGTCTTGCTTGTCCTGACAGCACACCACTGTGTTTCATCAACCTGTCCCCCTCTCCTTTTAATTCCACTCCTGTGTTCCCACTTGTCTCCTCATCATTTCTCTTCCTGCCCTCTAAAAGATGTTTCCTCCGATGTCAACCCTTCTCTCTCCTTTTTCCATCAAATGCCTACCCTCATCGTTACCTCTGCCTATCCAGTATCCCTATTCTGTCTCTTTTCGTTTCTGTCCCTTTGCCACCCTCCACCCCACCCCTTTCCGTCTCTTTATTCCATCCTTAGTGCTGAGTGTTAATCTGTCTATTCACATCTGTCTGCTGAGAGAGCAATTAACCTGATCAAAACTTGCAAGTGCAGAGATCAAACAAATTTCATCAGTGGAGGGTGGTGAGAGAATTGCAGAGAGAGGAGACTCTGAAAAGTCAGAGGAAAGACAGAGAAGAGAGTTTAGAGATTAGTGGGTGAAAAAGTTGGACAGGACTATGGGATGGGACCTCTAGGTGGCTATCCATGTGAAAGTGTGTGTTCAGACGGTTTTTAAATAGCTGAATGAGTCATTGTTCCTCTCCTGCATGCGCCTCACACCACTGTGCATCAGACCCCAGCATGCCGGCTGCTGCGATCTCATCTCAGCCCTCTCTTGCCTGTGAGGGATTAAACTCTTAATCCGCCAGACTGAAGCCTGCTATTAGTACCGACAGGGCTGCGGCTATCTTTGTGTTTTCTGCCGCATGTGTGTGTTGGCTTCTGGTGTATCGGCATTGTGATGTGTGTGTGAGACGATGACTAGTGGGCAGCTGCAGGTATGGGTGTGTGAGAGATTAATAGAAAAAAAACTGTGAAGCAGAGAAACAGAGGGGAATAAGCGTGGTGCACCACATAAACAAGTTAGCTGGTTTAATGTTGGAGGGCTTGGGTGTTCCCTTACCCACCAGCTGTGCCAGATGTGCCTCTCTGTCAGTGGGTGAGTGTGTCTTTATGTCTGTGTGTATGTGTGTGTTTGTGCCCGAGGAAATAAAAGACGACAGACAGAATGAAAAAATATCATATTCCATTACTGATTGCAGGGCATCTACAACAGCTTCTGCCTCTCCTTTGTTGAGAAAAAAAAAAAAAAAGCCGTGTGAGAACTAATAGCCTGGCGTGTGTGATCAGTCTCATGTTGCACTAACCAGCCCTGGGCATATGCTGCACTGTAGGTTAATGAATAGTGATGGAGGGATTCAATAAGATGAACACCTCTTGTTCTCAACACACACACACACACACACACACACACATTTACAGACCCCACCACCCTACCTCTTCGGTTTCCATCTCTACCCCCACTAATGTGTTGTCTGCTCCGTTAGCAGCCGTAAGGGCCTGGACAAAGTGTTTGCTTGTTTTAGCTGTTCCCTCAGGCACATGCAACCTAATGAGCCGCCTTTCAAGGACAGTGTGTGTGTGTGTGGGTGTGTGTGTGGGTGTGTGAAGGCGTCAACTGCAAGCATAATGATATATCATTTTTCTAAACTTTCACCTCATGCAAATTTTGGTGCCAGTTTTGCAGAGGCTGGCATGATATTGCACGTATCAGTCAGGGTTTTCAAAGTCACTTCTGCACACTGAGGTCAGCTGTTCACTGTCACTATCACCACCCTTCCCTATACTTGGAACAGAGATCCTCTCGTCTATGTGGCATCCAAATTATAATTTACACTCAGTCATGCTGAGTACTTAGCCCATCCCACAGAGGATTCTTTTATATAACATTGGCAACATATACAAAAACAAACCATTATAAATGGCCTACTTTAAGATGACTTCAAAAACGTATATGTATATATAGAGAGAGAGAAAACATAATTATAAACACCACACAGTTTATCTCCCAGCTCCAAGTCCAAGTGGCTAATTCAAATGTTTCCATATGGTTCAGACAGATTATTGAAATAAAAAATCTCGCTGACTGCAGTGAGTGATATAATCCTTGGTGTTTTCGTTTATGTCATTTATAGATGTCAGCTTCATGATAACAGAGACGTGTTGGTGCCTCACTGCAGATTTCTAACCTTTAGTAAAGGTAATTTTGGAGGCAACCGCGCCCCCTGTTGCGCACGGAGCGATGAGGGCAGGAGACACTGAGCGCATCTCCTCAGTGTCCTTGAATTATATACTATTCAAAAGCAAAAGGACACATTTCAAACACTCTCTCGGAGCCATTCGCCCTTTAAAATACACCCCCCACCCCTCTAATCGGGAGCTCCCATAGTCCCAGTCGCTATTACGCCTGTCGTCACCTTTACGCAAAGTTGAACCTGGGTATCCGGAGTCTCCTCTGTTGCGCACCGTGGCTCCGGTTCCCCCCTCCTCCTCCTCCTTCCCTGCTCCTCCTCCTCCCTCCTGCAGCACCACTAACGGGACACTTCCATCGCACCAAAGCTTTACCCGCTCGGTACGTCCAGACAGTCTGCACGCCTTCCACCGGCTTGGATGATGCAGACACCGGAGAGGTATCCTTATTATTATAATTCAAATGAGGTGGTTGGGAATGGTCGGTGATACCCTGGTCTGGTGTTGAAAGATCGGACGAACTGCGAGGCAAACAGAGGGGCTTCACACCGAGCTGCTTTGGACGTCTGGAGATGAGTGCGGGGCTGCGGGTGGTAAGCTGCTGCACTTCCTAAGTTACACTGATGTCTGCGGGGGGTTGTGTTTGTAGCTTTGCACTAGTCTGAAGTTGTAACGTGTTGTCAAATGTACTTCACACGCTGCTGTCTTTTCACTTCGTCGACACTGCAACGCTCAGCAGGTCAAGACAAATTGTTGAGAGTGTTTAATTCACAAGCTGCTGCAGGGTTTTTTTTTTTGGTTTTTTTTTTAGTAGTGAGGAAAATGATGTAAAATGTCCTTTTAACAACACGTGTCTATGACTTCAGGCGCCCTCACCATTTGTTTCCAAATTATCCATTTGTGATCTTAATTCAATGCCCATTTAACGCACTGTTTAATTAAATGTGCAGTCCTGATTTTTTCCAGGGACCGTGCGTGTGTGTGTGTGTGTGTGTGAGGGGAGGAGGGGGGGTGTTTAGAGAGGGCAGAGGTAGAGAGAGTGTTTTCCTGCATTAAAGCAACCCGATCCATACGAGACGTAGGTCGCTCAACCAGTCCTGGTGATTGCAGTCACTGTTGACATGTCCATGAATATAATATAAGCTGACTGACTGAGTGCTGAATGCAGTATGGCCACATCAATTACCATGTCATAGAAAAAATATCTCCATGTCTATATAAAGAAAATTACATAAAAAGTATTGATTTGCCTAGTTTTTTGTTTTGAAGCTCATTTTTTCGAAGAACTTTTATAGAAGTTTGATTTAGTTCAGCAGTACTTGGTTTGAATCTAAATACTTTTGCAACATGTCAACCTTAACTCCAGATTGTGAGAGAGCATTTTAATGGTATCCCTGCTCAGCTGTCTGTGAAGCTGGTCACACCAGTGTGCTGCTAAAAACTCCCTCTTCAATTAACTTTCCCCCATGAACAGGCAGCCACATCCACAGGGAGATAAAGATCGATTAATAGATAGTTTATCATACTCTCCTACTCCTGTGAGGTGGAAATGAAACACAGCACCATGACAGAGGTGATTTATTGGTTCCTCCAGTACAGGATCCCCTTCCTGGGTCTAAATTAGTGACGCATGTTAGTGCAGTCCAATGCCTCAAACTGTCTGCACTGTCCACTGTCCAGCCACACGTTCAATAAGCCTGTGGTCACTGTATTTGGATAGTGTGCAGAGTAATGTGAAGGCTGTTGGTAATATCCCTGCTACTGTGAGCAGTGTTTGTGTAACTCCTTCGACAATCTCACAGGTCTGTGCTGGTCTTAAAGGACAACCCCGCTGTGCTCACCATTAGGGCTGTGAGTCAGGGTTAGTCACAGTGACAAGGATGAGTGTTGGATTTTGCACAAGCATATACCTGTGAGAGTGTGGAGAAATGAGGTTGCAAAGTGTGGACCTGCCCTCGGAGATTCAGACTTAACTGAAATTGATGTGGCATGTGTAGAAAATCAGTTATAGCTTTATACTCATAATAAAAGGCAGCAGGGGAAAAGTGAAGGCAACCGCTCAAATGTTAGTCAGCTGCATTGTTAGGGAGCTGGACACAACAAGCTACTGAACAATGTGTCAGAGGGAAGGATAACACCAGCTCTTTCAGCCCATGCCTTACTCTTTCATCATTTGCCACTACACCACTCTCCTCCAAAAAAACACTCTCACCTACAGCCTCTACAAATGATCTGTAACAGTCTGTGGGTAGGTTGCACTGTCTAATATGAACACAGACTTATCTCATGTTCTGAGAACTAAACAGTCAATATTTCATGAAAAATGGACGATGACAATGAGCAAGGGGGCTGCTTACAAAACCCAGCACTAATACCTTTATGTAAAGACACTGATGTTTGAAGTTGCATCACTGTCTGACTGAAACATTGACGTCTGTGCTGCTATAATGACATAAAAATGGGTCAAAGGAAAGTAACAAAATGTGAAATTGTGCAATAATCTATAATAGGAAAAGAATGACAGACCTTTGCCTCTGCAGATATTTTTTACTTGTCATATCATGTAATGCATGCATGGGTATAATTAAAATACATCTAACTGCAACCTTTAGTGACATTATTAATATACTTATGCTATGACCAATATCAGAGAAGTCAAAGGGGTCTTTTTTTTACATGCTTTGTAGGAAAATTAATGAAATGCAAGTTAGGTGCAATATTTCTCATACGGTGAATGAGAGTTACTGGGATAATAGGGTTCAGTTTGGGATTAACTACAACTATTTAAGGCTTCAACACACAGCGAACCATTCTGGGCAACTGTGACGCCTACCAGTGCCAATAAGTTCCAGGGCAGTCGTATTGCCAAGAAAAACATTTTGGACCCTGTGTTTCAGTGTATGTTGTGAGGATTGCTGCCCATCTTTGACAGCCAATAACTTACTCAGACTGTGACTAATGCTACACAACCCAAATGTTCTTTTCTACTGTTATTCTTTCGGTTTTCTATCACCGCTGCCAAGCAAACCATCCACACTGCCATTAATGGGAATTGCTTTGACTGTAAATTCCTTTACTATCAGTTTTAAGTCCTCAAGACTCAGTGACTGTACTTCTATAGCAGCAGAGCCGATGGGTCTGTCTGTTGTGATTCTCACCAAAAGGAAGCAAAAAAAGGGAGGGGGTGGAGCATACAGCACTGCAGTCTGAGGTGTGCTCTCTGTCTCTTCCTCACAGGTTACCATCCTCACACCATCTGTCTTTTTTTATTCTCAGTCCAGTTCTGCTCTGTATTGTGACACCTGGCTCAGTTCCAGCCCAAGTCCATCCTCCCTCCATTCTGACAACACTCTCTCTTTCTCTCTGTCCCGTTTTCAGTGCCTGCGAGATACCACCACATGTCTAGGCCCTCCCTAATCCTGCCACGGTGACACAGAGGATCCCCCTCAGTCCCTGGACACAGCAGAGTCACACATTTTGCTCCTTGACTGATCTAGATCATCCTCTGTAGCTATCAGCCACTGATCAGTCCTAACCCACTCTCTACATACAGGCTTTCCTATTCTAGGCTCTCGTTTCACACCAGGATTACCCATTGATTTGATGCTGAATCCCGATACACCAGATGAGTCTAATGTAAATCTCTGACGGCAATGTCAAAACATACTCGCATTCAAATGTGACAACAGGTTCCCTGAGTTTCCTAATTCCTCTCCTTTCTGTTCTTTTTTTTTTGTTGTTGTTGTTGTTTTTTTTCGGTCTCTTGGCTGGAAGCAAAAGCCATCAGATGGTCTGCTGCTAAAGAAAAGCTTCTTGTTACAAAGGGGCTGTGAGACCAAAGAGAGCAAAAGCTACGGCTGTTGTTCAGCTTGTGGACAGTAGACCTGAGCATGAGCAGGAAAATCCTCCTCATGGACGAGTTTTAACATTTGAGGTTGGAGGCAGGAACACATAAAGGACTGAAGAGTTTAGCTCTGTAGACTCTTTCACCACCTACCCTGAGCTGCCCAGTCCGGTGCAGCGTGCTTTCCAGATGCCGCCATGCCCATCATCAGCAACGCCAACCATGACTTCAGCAATCTGTCCATCAGTGATGACAGCAGCCTCGACCGCATCTTCACTGAGATCCCTGAAACTGAGACCATCAAGGTATGACAAAAAATTTCATGGCAAATGAAAACAATCAAATCAGTGATAGAATTCTGGAAATCTAATTGTACACAGAAATATGTCTGATGTTTCTCATGCACTGAAGTTTTTTATTTCTGACTCTTCAGGGTGTGTACTACAAGAGGGCTCAGTTTATCCGTAGGCCAGAGGACCTGGTGTCAATCGACCATGGCCTGCTAGCAGTGATCAATGTCGGGGGGAACCGCTACACCTTCCCCTGGAGCACCCTGGAGCAATTCCCCCTCACCCGACTTGGCCGACTCTGTGGCTGTCGGTCACCTGAGGACATCGCCAGGGTCTGCGACGACTATGACGAAGCCCGCAAGGAGTTCTTCTTCGACCGTTCGCCATCCGCCTTCAGGGTCATCCTCAACTTCCTTGCTGCGGGAAAACTGCGTCTCCTGCGGGAAATGTGCGTGCTCTCCCTGCATGATGAACTGACCTACTGGGGTGTAGAGATGGCGTACATGGAGCGCTGCTGCAAGAGGAAGATGTACACACGCATTGAGGAGGTGCACGAGCAGGAGCGACGTGAGGAAGAGCGCAGGCAGAGAAATGCCATGCAGCGCGTGCCTGTGGAAGAAACGAGGTACCGTAAGGTGATGAACTGGCTGAGAGATATGGTGGAGAATCCGCAATCTGGCTTACCGGGGAAGATCTTCGCCTGCTTGTCAGTGATCATGGTTGCCGTGACTGTCGTCAGCTTGTGCATCAGCACCATGCCAGACCTCAGAGAGGAGGAGGACAGGGTAAGTGAGCACACAGTGCTTCCCTGCTCAAAGACATGGTAATTATGAAGCAACACTTAACATGACAGTCTGGATGGTTCTTTAGGCATTATCTCCAGCACTAACTTTCTTTCTGGGAAACTACGGTTGGATGTGATCACTGGTGCATGTCCGGGGTATGTCAGTTGTCATAAATGATTAAAAAAGTGCAAGATCTTGTTTTATTCATTTCAAATTTATCCAGACAATAAAAAGCTGCAAAAATAGTCAGGCTTCAAAATTCTCAAATATAAAAACCCCCTGTCATCACTCCCTCTTACATATCCCAGCAGGGTACTGTAGCGTGTGTTTGATGACCATGCATGTCCTGTGATCTGTGTCTGCCCATAGCAGCGTGGGATAATGAAGCCAAGTCTGCTCACTGAGGCCTGTCCAGTATCTGTCAGTAAACACTGGGGGAATAATGAAATGGGCTCTCTCTATCTCCCACAATGCACGCATACAAATGTAGACACACCTACAGTTGCACAAATTTGCACATGCAAAAAAACACACATTCGTGCACTGGCAGTCACACGCCTACACACCACTCTCACACGGTCACATGCACATACAATAGTAATGAACTCATCCACTGTAACCGATACGGCTCTCCCTGAATTTTGCACACATTTACTCCTTGAGTCTTCTGTTGCCTTCTAACTGAAACTTCGCTGCAGCATATCCAACGCCAATTTATGAACAGCTTCGGCTACTTAGAAGAAGTTACATTTACACACACACTTATTTCCTCCAGGCAAAGGTTTTATCCATCTTCATAGTTTATACCAACTTTCCCCTTTCTTTAAATTCCTGCATCAGGAAGAAGTTGACCATCTTACTTCAAGGTAACCTTAAGGAACTATTAGTATGTACAGTATATAGATCCTGTGTGTGTGTGTGTGTGTGTGTGTGTGTGTATGCAGAGAGACTGGATGCTGCAGGAAAACTGCACACACCTATTCAACAGCGAAATCATCAACAGCAGCCTCCTGTATTGATTTTGATATGAGCACTCACAGTCAGCCAAAGGATTGAGTCCAGGAGGGTGTGGTGCTGGAGAATTTAGAGAGATGGAGGAGAGCGCTGGCTGCAGAATGCTTGATGAGTCGTAAAAGGCTGAGGATTTCGAGTGCCCTGCCAGGAGGAGTCCAGTCAGTGACGGTCATATAGGAACACAGATGGAGGAGCTCGAGTACAGGATTAAACCGAGTCCCTGGTTCTGATTCAGTGGATGCTTGTAAACCTGCTGAACTGGGTGGTGCCTTTGATGTGGACCTTTAACAGCATCACTGAATCAGATGCTGGTGTAGATTTATTTTCTATGCACAAGGTTGACAACAAAAGAATCAGATATACAGCCAGAGTCTTTACTAAGCAGATATACGGGCAGCTGGAGCAGAACTACAATGCATGTGCTACTGAATATAAAGAGATAGAATTTCCTGATGTGATTGCATTTCTGATGAAAACAGGAAATCGAGCTTTCCTGTTTGTAGTTCTCTCACATAAACAAAGAAACAGTGAAACTCAATGGAATACACCTCAAGCAGCCAGCCCATTCCCTCACTCTCAACTGCTACGCACACACACACACACACACACACATACACATACACCATTCTGACTTTGTATTGATTTGCGGATTGTATTGATTCACAAGAGTGTTTCAGAAAAGCCTAGTTTTGTGAAACTTTATATGCTTGTGTGTGTGTGTGTTTGTACTCCTAGCATTGTGAGGACAAGTGTGAATTTTAAACCTTTGGAGTGAGGACCATTTTGTAAAGTGAGGACATGTAAGCCGGTCCTCACCATATTTTCATTGTAATGGCTTTGAGATGCTGTTTTTATGCATTTCTCCAAGTTTCAGAGTGGTCGTCAGAAAGATGCCAATATGGGAAAAATGTGCGGAAAAACTTATTGTGTGTGTATTTCTTGGATACACACATCTGGTCCCGGTCCCGATCCCGATCCCGGTTCAGGTCTGGGTTTGGGTTCCGGTCCCGGATCTGGTCCCGGTCCTACTCTCGGTTCCTGTAACGTCCAGCTTCCCCTATGGCTCTGGTACCGGTTCTGGTTCTGTTGGTCTTGGTTCTGGTCCTGGTACCAGTTCTGGTTCTGATGGTCCTTGTCCCGGTCGAGCACGGTCCCAGACCCATGATCCTGGCTATGGTCTTCATCCCGCCTCCGGTACGGTCCCAGCTCCAGTGGTCCTGGTCCTTTTCCCATTCCTATCACGGCATTCTGGACATTGTTGAACTCAGTCAGAGTCCAGCCTGACAGACCATAGACTGTATATGGCTTAGGCTCGTTCTTATCAAGTGTGTAAGGGTCCCATTGTCAGATCATCAAGCCAGTTTGTCCCCTCAATGTCATTCAGCATCGACACTGATTTTTTTTAAAGGAAATTAGCCAGAGTTCAAAGCCATGTAAAGTCAAATACAGCAGATGTCGTCGGAAGCGTCGGAACATATCAGTTCCCGGTCCCTGTTCTGGTCCCTGTTCTGGTCCCTGTCCGGATCCCGGATCTTGTCCCGGTCCCGATCCCGGTCCCTGTCCCGATCCCGGATCTGGTCCCGGTCCCGATCCCGGTTCCGGTTCGGGTCCCGGTTCGGGTTCCGGTCCCGGTCCCGATCCCGACCCCGGTTCCGGTCCCGGATTTGGTCCCGGTCCCGGTCCCGATCCCGATCCCGGTCCCGGATCTGATCCCGGTCCCCGGTCCCGGATCTGGTCCC
>OMNW01033304.1:0-13369 GCA_900303245.1 Selene dorsalis
AGAGAGAGAGGAGGGGGAGGGGGAGGGAGAGGAGAGGAGAGGAAAGGAGAGGAGAGGAGGAGAGGAGAGGAGAGGAGGAGGAGGAGGAGGAGGAGGAGAGGAGAGGATAGGAGAGGAGAGGAGAGGGCTCCATGTAACCTGATGTGCCCCCCAGTGGTTTAAGCCTACAGCTATAGCTATAAAATGGGTCGGGGCTACCTGAGCCAGCCCTAACTAACAGCTCTGTCATAGAGGAATTTAAGCCTGGACCTAAATGTCGAGAGAGTGTCTGCCTCTCTGACCCAGTAACTGAAGGCTCTACCTCCCAGTCTGTTTTTAGAGACACTGGGAGGCACTACCAGACCTGCATTCTGGAGCAAAGTGCTCTAGCGGGACAGTATGGAGTGATAAGGTCTTTCAGATAGGATGGAGCTTTGTCATTAAGAGCCTTATAAGTCAGTAGGAGGATTTTGAAGTCTATTCTATATCCTACTGGAAGCCAATGGAGAGAAGCTTGAATAGGGGAGATGTGCTCTCTCTTACTAACTCCTGTCAATACCCTCGCTGCAACGTTCTGGACCAGCTGGAGACTCTTTAGAGAGGTTTTTGGACATCCTGACAAGTGAGAGTTACAGTAGTCCAGACTTGAGGTGATAAATGTGTGGACTAGTTTCTCAGCTACAACATGTTTACACCAGTGAGTACAGAAAAGTGTAGAAACTTTGATGATTGTTTTTGTGAACATGATCATTTAATATCAACCATTAGCAATATCATTGCTATCAGAACTATCTATTATCATTATATTATTATTATTGTCTTCAATCAGCTAGAACAGCCTTTGATCAACCTATCAACCTACACACACACCAAAAATCTAATATGCACTTTGTGTATTATGTCACAGTGTTGCTTTTTTTCACGTAACATACAAAAAATTAACTGTATCTACCGTATATATACTCACTAATACTTTCTATATAACTTTATATACCGTATATATACTCACTAATACTTTATTTATGCTTAATGTGTGTTCCTTTATAAGCCACATCTTTACCCTATTTTGTACGGTGGCCCTGAAAGGTAAACAAAAATAAATAATGCAAATAAACAAACCTGTTGCCAATTCATCAATTTGACAAAACACAAGCTGCAAAACAGTGACAATGGAAATGAACAAATCCACATTGTCATGAGATTTTGTACAAACATTAATTTATCTTTGCTGATCCTTAACTTTTCCTCTAGCACCATCATCAGGTCAAAGTTACTAACAGAAAACTAAAAACCTGCAAAACTAACAACTTACATGTCTGCAACACAAAAAGTCCCAATTGAAGTATTTATATTGTACTAATGATATGCATGTGATAATATCATTTTGTCATTGTGTGTGTGTGTGACAGCTCAGAAGACGGCTCTGATTGTGTACGCCCACCAGAGCCCGGGCTCGTTCAATGCAGCAGTTCGTGATGCGGCGGTTCAGGAACTGACGGAGCAGGGATTCCGGGTCATCGTGTCCGACCTTTACGCCATGAACTTCAGAGCCAGTGCCACACAGGATGACATCATTGGTTTGTCTGTCTCTCAACACCTTCTCACTTCCCTCCTCTGTCTGTGGTCTTCAGGTTTAAAGTCCAGGACATACAACTCATAAATGTATAGGAGCACATGGTTGGGGACTCTTTTTGGTTGTGGTTCAATCCACATTTAGTGCTCTAGTGACTATTTGGGGCAGCTGGAGCTTTGTGGTTCGGAGACATAAGATATATGGATACACCCATGCTAGTTTTCAGGATACAAAAATTATGGAATATCACCTAATGTGTTCTTTAAGTCCTGATAGAGTTTATCATGTCCAGGTGACCTGAAGGACCCAGAACTTTTCAAGTACGGAGAGGAGACAATGTACGCCTGGATGGACGGCCACCTGAGTGAGGACATTGTGGCAGAGCAGCGCAAAGTGAAGGAGGCCGAACTCATCATCTTCCAGGTCAGAGATCCCCACCTCTCTGGTTGGTCCCGTGTGGTGTTACCCCTTGTCAAACTTGCTAAAACACATTTCCTGACCTTCTCTGCTTTTCTCAAAACTGTAGACACAAAACTCAACTATCAAGCCACTTTTACCAAACCTGTGAATCACTTCTCTTGCAACACCAAACATATCAAACACCTCCAGTTTATCCTTGCTGAGAATCATACTCTGGTTTCAGATTATACACAATCTATATTCGTTGAAATAAAGAAAAATACTTTTATGTTTTCGAAAAAATTATTCACAGCTCACAACAGTTACGGTCTAAACAGGTACAGCTGCAGTTTTCCAGCTGTGCTCTACCTGTGTTTAACCTGTGCTTAATATTATGCATCTGAAGTGCAGCTGTGTGTACACTTTTAACAGACAGAAAGAATTATGCAATTTTATTTTTTCGTTTACTTAAATGAAAGGTGAATGCATCAGTGTTCACTGTTGGCCATCTTTGTGTGGATTAGTCCACTAGAGACAGTAGTTTCACATAAATGTGATCTTTACATCGATTTTCATTTGACAGTGTTCAGCTGGTTTACTGGCAAAATACACCAACCTTTGTTTTTAGAAATGAAACAGAATTTTTGGGGACCTGTTTCAAGGAGATTTAATAAACAGTGGTCAGTGAGCTGAGAGACAGAGCAGGAGGAGGGGAGTCAAAAAGTGTTGTTTGATGGACTTACACGATGGTTTTGGTTTTGTCTACAATAAACAACAGTGATTTTAAATTGACTTGTATCAGATGTAGTGACGTCAGAGTCATAGGTAATATTTTTTCACCACAGCAGATAAGAAATAACAATGTTAATGGCAGCTGTATTCTGTTTATCTGCGTCAGTGTCTGGGCCTTTGTTTTGCTCATTGCCATGACTCACTGGGCCGAAACTGTTGTCATTGTTATAGGTAACAGCTGAGATTTTTCTGGCAGTGACAAATCAGTGTTTGAGTGTGAGAAGGTGAACCCGTGCGTTTATGGGGTGTGGCTGTCACACTCCTGGAGATCAAATTTCAATACTTAATCACAGAGCTGCCACAACACATTATACTGCTTTTCTTTTTTTGTTGGATAGCATGGCAACTAGAAAATAACACCAGCCATATTCTTTATGCTTCACTAAATCCTATACAAATTAAAATAATAAACCAGCCAGTTGGTTTTTATCCTGTCATATCAAAGCATGGAGGTGATACATATACAAAACAACATGAAGAAAAAGTACACACATCCGAAACAAAGACATTCAAGGAAATAAATTAATTTGTTTCTCTGTGGGTTTGTGCAGTTTCCTTTGTATTGGTTCAGCGTGCCCGCCATCATGAAGGGCTGGATGGACAGAGTCCTAACACAAGGTTTCGCCTTCTCCCTGGAGAAAATGTACAACAACGGCATTTTCAAGGTGTGTACCACCGTACCACCATGGATTGAATTTCACATTATCTAATTAGTGTTACACAATTGTTGTCATTATTTCCTTGTATCAGTTCCTTGTGATCAACTGTGATGGGGTCAAGACAGGTGGGGAGGCTGAGGTCACTGTGTATCATTGGCTCCACACAAATAAAATGTTATTGAATTTAACTGAGTAACATTTTGTTTTCAATACAAAGAGTCTGGTGAGACAACTGAACATCTATCACATTGAAATAATCATGTAGTTACATTACCTGTGTTTTACACAGGGCACAAAGAAATAACTACCTATGTCGAACAACAACAACAACAACAAAACAAAAACTTATTCATCTGTCATTATTGTCAAGATGTGACAGACGTGACAAACAAGACATGACAGACAAGACATGATGATACAGTACAATATGATAAGACTTGTGATTTGACGTTATATAATATGATAAAACATTTGGATCTAAGGTCATTATTAGAAACTGTCAAAACATCAATTGCCACAGAAACTTCTGAAACCACTGTATCATCATTTACTCTCAACCTGTCCTAACTAAATTTTAGAGCCAGACCAATAAGTCAGCAGTGTGGGCATGCAGCTAATTTCAGTTTACTGCAAACATGCTGTTATTGTTGTATTTGCTGATACTGATACTCAGTGTTTCGTCCTAAATGTGGTTGCCAGCATTAAACTTATTTTGGTTTTATCAGAAGAGGCAGCATGTTTCAGTCTTTATGATAAATGTGTTTTTGTGTCCATGAAGGATAAGAAGGCAATGTTGTCCTTCTCGACCGGAGCAACACAGACCATGTTCCAGTCTGATGGGATCAACGGAGACATCAACATCACACTATGGCCTCTGCAGGTATTTTACAACTGCACAGGCTTGGCTGCACATTATACCTCATGTTTCCTGTCTGCATCTAAACTATCTCGTACACACCATGAAAATTACCTGACAAAAATATTCAGTGTTGGTGGATGTTTGTTAACCTGCCTCTTCCTGTGTCCCTCAGAACGGCACCCTTCACTTCTGTGGATTTCAGGTCCTTGCCCCTCAGATATTCTGGAGTCCGGCTCACTGCCCCCCCATGGTGCGAACCGCAATGCTAGAGGGGTGGCGGGGCCGGCTGAAAGGACTGCTGGCAGAAAAGCCTTTGACCTTTGCCCCCTGTGAGCTGTTTGACCTCAGCTTCCAGGGAGGGTTCTTGCTCCGGCCTAAAGTGAAGGAGGAGCAAGAGTCGCAGCCCTACGGCATCACCACCGGACACCATCTGGGAAAACCTCTGCCGCCAAACAACCAGACCAAGGCTCAGCCCACAGATGGAAATAAACTGGACTGCAAGAACTAGGACCTCCTCCTCATTCATGAATGTTTATTTAAACCATCTGTATGTTATAAGATCATTTTAATGCCATATATTTGATTTTATTAATGCTTTGTTTACTGGAGCTAAAATAAAAACCATTTACATTACAATGACTTTGACTTGTTTTTATTACCGTTTTTCACAATTGCTAAGAAATATTTCTTGAAACTTTTTTCTCAACAGTCGTACTACTTTCCCTTAGGCTAACCCCTGACTCTTCTTGCAAAACCAAACACATGAAAGACCTTAAAAACGCTTTTTTCACAAGCAGATCAGAATAGAAACACCACTGATCATCCATTACACACTTTGTAGAAAACACAAAACAACAGAAATGTCTCTTATTAAAAGGTCTTTTATATTTTCTGAAAAAAAAAAAATCACAACTCAATGAGTCAGATTCTGACCTACTGTAAGTACCGTAAGCATAAAGGTCTGCTACAGTAAGTGAGCTGACCTACTACTATACAGAAATGGCGTTTAGTCGTTAATCATGTAACTAAATATGCTTTCAATTAGAAATAAGCAACATGTGAGCTTAAAATTAATAAAACTTGTGGTAACTCTCATTACTGAAGAAGTCACTACCTACACAGTCTGTGGGAAAGGCCCACTGAACCCCTCGGAGCTCATCCACCCATGAGTACTACCACTGACTGCAGCCCTATGATGAACTACACACTATGGTTTTGTTTATGTTCTGCACAGAGCGAGAAACATGCGGGAGACCCAAACATGACGAACAGGGAACACTGCCAAGAAGGTGGTGTGAAAATCACATTTCCACAATACATATCCAAAGTATTTAGTTGTAAAAAGTCAAATTTCTGAACAGGTGTTAATTAAAACATTACATTTAAATAATTTCGGCATAAAAAGTGACAACGTTGCATCTGCTCCTCGGCTCGCTCCCCCTCCGCTGTGCGACGGAATGGTAGGGTCTTTCGTGACGTCATATCTGGCTCTACGTGAAGACGGGGCTGTTGTTTGTTGTTTTGCTGAGGAGCCCATAGCCGTTTCGCCCTTTAAACGTCTGGTGAAGAGGTTAACCTGCAGACAACAGAAAAATAGAGGAAAAAGAAGAAACCCCGATTTAACTGTGAAGTCGTGTTTATAATCTGTCACATCGAGCGAAAAGAGCCCGGAAACGGCAAACATGAAATGGATGTTCAAAGAGGATCATTCCTTGGGTAAGGGAGGAGGGAGGTGATCAAATAGTGGTAGAAAATGTCTACGCAGATTAATTTTCTTGAAGGATATGTTTTATTCGGGGCTGTAATGGTGTGATTTGGGGTCGGATGCTTATAAAAGCCAACTTAAAAAGACGTCGGCCGCTCAGACTGGCCTGTCCTTCAGGCTTTTGTTCAGAGAGAAGGCTTTGGTTTCTAGCCTAGCTGTGTCGACTGCATAAAACACATGAAAAATGCCTGAAAATATTAATGTCAGCTCATGTAAAAGTCACCTCGAATATCTCCGCTCACAAAATGACGCCTTTAGTGAGTATGGCCTATGAATCATCGTGTCTTTGTCCTCACAAGGAAAAGGGGTAGACGAGCTGTTTTCTGGCTAATGGTGGATATTGACACATTAAGCTGCTAAGCCTCCGCTCTGCATTGACCTGCTGTTTGCAGCAGGACAATGAAGCTTGAGTGTGTCAGTCTGTGCAGATAAACATCAGGTTATTCATCTATCTCTACCAGACTTGAACTCCACTCGCCCGGAAAAGGAAGTTGTTGGGCAGAACAGTCGCAGGCCTCAAGGCCGACTTAGCACCCGATTAAAGCTGAAATGATTTGTCATTAATGATCAGGCATTAGTCAGGCAACTATTGGTTCTATTCCCATGTGTCAAATACACGGAACCTGATCAAAGTGACGGAAGCTAATCAAAGGTGAAACAGAAAGAAAAAGTAATATATAGGATAATAAAAGGACGAGTCACGTCAGCCAGAGTGATTACAGTTTTATATGTGATGTGCATTTACAGATAAATTAAACTCATCTCCTTCCTTCTATTGGTCAAAAGGGGGCTGCATTTATGTTTATAATTACTGATTCAACGCAGGAATATTTTTTTTAAATAATTTGCTGATAAAATGTCATAGAAATGCTATTTTCTTGTAAATAAAATGGTGGAGAAGTACAGCACTGTTTCCTATAAGTCAAGGTTATAGTTGTCTTATCCACTTGATAGTCTAAACGGGGATAACAATGAGATAATGCTTTCAGCATAAAGTTAGTGTGTAACAGCTTCCAGCAGAGAAATGGAAGAAGTTAATGGAGTTATGTTTTATTCATGATTAAAAGCCACACATTCGTCTTTCAGCGAACAAATTGATGGTTGTAGTTCAGACGGTCGCTGTGCATCTTAATTCACAGCAGCCGTCCATAGATCTCACACCTCAGATGTCCAGTATTGATCTGTGTCCATTACCAGTTTCCTCTGGTGTCTTTCAAAAGTGGAAGTATTGAGTACGAGTCATGTATGTCTGTTCTCATGTGAAACAACCTACTTATTGATGCCAATGTTTTTTGTTTTCGTCCTGCAGAACATCGATGCATAGAGTCAGCCAAAATACGCAACAAATACCCTGACAGGGTACCGGTGAGTGATGATAATGTGACTTCATTTCTGTTTTTTTTAATTGCATATTGCCTGTTGTTCTACTCACATCTGTGTGTGTGTGTGTGTATATGGTTTGTCAGGTGATTGTGGAGAAAGTCTCTGGATCACAGATCGTGGACATTGACAAGAGGAAGTACCTGGTCCCCTCCGACATCACAGTGGCTCAGTTCATGTGGATCATCAGGAAACGCATCCAGCTGCCCTCAGAGAAGGCCATCTTCCTGTTTGTGGACAAGACCGTGCCTCAGTCCAGGTCTGAGCCAGGACATTAGAGATTTTTTTTATATTCATATTTTTACTTTTACTCCTAATTAATCACATAGTCTCATTCAGATTTCTGTTTCAGATCTGAGAGCAAGGAAAACATTCTTAATGAGGCAAACAGAAATAACACAACCAAGACAATACTCATTCAACAAAAACTAGAGTTGTAAAAATCTGATCTATTTAGCTTTAAAATCTTGAAAAGACAGTAGGGCTGTGTATTGTGGTGATACAATACATATTCCAAAGGGGGCTGATGATACGATATGTTGCAATATATTAGGATACTGCAGACATATGATGATACATTGCAGATTTTTTTTTTCTCTTATACCCCTGTTATACCTCTATTGCCCTTACTAGACAGAGGTTTGCTTGTTATCATCTCTGTCAGCCCATGTTAGGGATCTCTGGGGTTAGGTAGTTACTGCTGTGTATGCTGTACTTGTAAACATGTGATGATTCTTCTGAAGTTTGCCATTAGTGATAAAGCACTTAGATAAACAGGGTTTAGCTGTTGAAGTGAAGATGCCGCAGCATGACGGCACAGTGCTGACATGAAAGTCGAGGTCACGATAGTTTTACAGTTTGAACGGGACAGACTGTCTTCCGTGTTGATGCAGAAAAAACATGGATGTGACCTGTTTCACATTTAAAACAAATCTGTGATTAAGAAGTGATGAAGAAGTCAAAGGCAGAGGGAGGAGCAGCTGGAGCCTCAGCTGGAGCAGAGCCAGGGGCATCTGGAAAGAAATGGACAATGAAGTACTGATTAGCTGAGCTGGGATCAGACGTTACCGGGCTGCAAGGAAAGAACATGATTTTGCCAAAAAAAAGAAAGAGAAGAAAAAAAACTCTTATTGCTAATTAATGCTATAATTCCCTTGAAATTGGTGTAGTTTGAAAAATGACTGACACATTTTTTCAGTTATCAAACAAAATAATGTTCTTTGCATCAATTAAATGAGAAATCTTTTCTGCTCCAGTGTGAACAGCTGAGCCGTAACTGGTCTGCAACCACAGTGGAAATATCTTCATGGTCATATAAGGCTTTTGAGATAAAAGTACAGTCAAATTATATTTATGGCTCTTATCAGCAGGTACTCAGTGAAATTTCAGGCGTCATCACAGTCTGTCCCTTCTTCATGTCCCTTGTGACGTCTTATCGCCATCATGTGGTTTGAGTGCAGAGGCATCGTCAGCGCTCTGTTTTTATTAAATAAACACAAAAGAGAAGCAGGTGGAGACATTTAAACTCATCACACTGCCACACAACAAGTCACAATCCACTGTAAGGGTTTCACATAGAGGCTGGGTCATCAGCCAGGGTGAGCAGCAGTTACACCCAACACTCCTCTCCACCTTGTTGGTCATCACTCAGCATGTTTAGTCTCTATTTTTAGTCCCAGGGAGCAACAAGTAGGAAGGACTACAGCATCCGTCAGTGTGGTGACACATGCAGCTCAGTATTGCTGAAATATTCGCTCTGACCAGGTTCATGGTGTCAAGATTTGTTGTTGTTATTATTTTGGTCCAAAATCACACAAAAACAAAAGATTAAAGACATTAGAAATTAAAGATTTAAGTTTTATCTTGGTGATCTTTGATCTTTGCTAATATCTGGCATAAATTTGCTCAAATATTGATAAAATATGTATCTGACATGGTAAAATATTACGGAAAATACTGAAGGTTCTGATTAAAAACTGTTGAACTGATGATCTTAAATTATTGAGCTGATATTAAGGAAGGTTTTCTGACAGTGAAATGCTGCAGCAAAACCTCTGCCTTTAAAACTTAAAGGGTTTTCCTACCATTACAGGCCTAACATGAATAAATGGAAGTTCTCTACAGCTCTGCAGCAAAAAGCTATCATGTCATAGACTGTGTTTCTCTGTAGATGAGGTTTAAAAAAGTTGGTGTTGTCTTATATTTGATAACATCAGATCTCTCTCAGGACCAGACATGAATCTGAATTGACAAATGGGGAAAATGGTGGATTTGCTGGGGACTGGGAAGTAAAGCACAGTTGTATATGAATAACACAGAATAAGATCAGCTGATGTCGTGGGTCACCTGTGGTCTCCCGTAGTAATCATCTCTCATCTTGTTGCAGCATCACGATGGGGCAGCTGTACGAGAAGGAGAAGGACGAGGATGGCTTTTTATACGTGGCGTACAGCGGGGAGAACACCTTTGGTTTTTAAATCAAGAAGCCATTATCATGGCCGGCCTTTTCCCGCGGCGCCACGCGGCCACACCGACACCCACCCACATCTAATCACAACCCCGACTCGGCCCCTGGAGACGCGGAGGGAAGCCCCAGAGAGATTCAGTCACATGAACGCAACAGAAGGATGTACAGACCGCTCCCGACTGGATGAACGTAAATGAGGGCACCGGCGTGTTTGTTCTGGCCCATGTTGCACCACTTCTTTACAGATTCATAGATTCAGTTGTGTATAGTGTGTTATATTTCAATTATTATCTGTTTGATGTTGTGATTTGAGTGTTTTAGGAGGAGCCTTGATTTTATTTTATGTTGGGTTTTTTTTCACATTTTAAAAAATATGTGTGAATGGGTTTTGCTTTTAGTTCTGCTTTCCTCTTTGAAGACAATATTTAAAAAAAAAAATAATTTAAGTATTTGAAGGTAAGGTAGCTGGATGACCTAACCAATAAAAAGATTCAAATTAAACCTGGTTATTGTTGTTTTTTTTTTAATCCAGCATTGTATTCATGTAAAGTTGTTTTACTTTTAATTACATAACTGCATTTCTGAATTAACTGAACAACTTAGTCTCTAAAATGTCAAAATTCAGATATCTTATTTTGTCTTACCGACAGTCAAGAACTCTCATATCTTGCATATACATATATATTATTATTGATCATTTATTAGCAAAAAATATATATGTTGAGTAAATAGTTTATAACACACTTCATGTAGATATAAGCTCTGCAGGCAGACATAAGGATATAGTATAGTAACTGTCAACAATAATACATTTTACTATGCAGACATTTACGTTGTTAGAATAGAGTTAATCATGTTTTTACAGCAGCCCCCACTGCTGAGTGTCCACAGGAGGAATTAGAGTTAATGAATGCATTAATAAACAGATTATTTTATGATTACAGATACTGATGTGTTTCCAACATTGTGTCAAAAGTGAGGAACTGTCTCTGTGTGATGTGTTTAAAGCCAGATAATTGTAAATCAATTCTAAGTGTGTAGGTTTTTACACCTGTTCACACAAGAGTACACTGGATCTATTAATTAAAGATACAACATCATTTACATCAGTTACACTTCAAAACTGTGTGACGACTCAGTAGTTTCCTGATTTTCACTTCCTCCTCAGTACTTGGTAGCACACAGAACATCTACCTGAAGAAGGTAGAACACTGATATTTCCTATTTCTTCGAATCACACACAGGTGGATGTCTGATATCTGATGTAGACTGAGTTGACCTGTGACCCCTGTGTCAGCTTCTCTTTGATTAATCTCAGTAGTGGTCAAATTAATAAAAAAAAAAAGAGGAAACAATGAGAATTTCCCTTCTCTGCATTGCCTCAACAAATAACATGTATGTTTGTTGTTTTCAGAATAATGAAGTGAAGACTCTGTTTTCACTGTGAAAGTATTTCCTGTTTTAGAGGTTTAGTTTGTTCTTGGAAGAAGCTGCTGGGCCTCTGCAGGAAACATTAGGGAAGTGAAAATCAACTTGACATCACCATTGTTCTAATATCAGCATTTGCTACTGTGCACGCTGCTAATACAAGAACTACTGCCTCTGCTAATACTGTTGCTAAAAAAGCTATTACTGTATCATCTCCTACACAAACACACTTAAAGGTCGGGTTGGAGATCTATTTCTGGAGCATTTTTTACTGAATTGCTTGAAATTGTCTTCACACGGTGATTGCAACCAAGTAATTCAATGCTTTTTCACAAAGATGAAAAAAGTCAGTCACCTGTGGGACCTACAATCCAGGAAAAACACCATCCAATCATTTGGAACGCCACATTCAAATCAATTGGATCGTGATGTGTCAATCAAACTGCCAACTCTGTCCCTCCCTCCCTCCTCTGCGCGTACTGCTCTTCGTGCACTAATCACGCGCATGCTCAGAGTTTTCAAGGAGTTACGACGGGGAAAAGACAACGCCAATAATCCAATGTAGCACACTGCAGCCCAGTAGGTGGCAATGTACCTCTAAGCTGGATGCTGGATGGTTTATGGTTGAGCGCATGTGCAATTTTTTATCCCCGTATTGATTAAAACCAGACACGGCCCGACACATGGGTGCTGAAGCCCGGACACGTCACAGCAGGAGTCACTAGGATTAATTCTCAGCCTCCGTTCACCTGCTGTTGCTTAGTGTACCTTGTTTATAGATAAACATAGAAATATAGAAATATTATGTAATTACATAAATACAGCAAACACATGCAAAACCACAAACAACTTCACTGACAACACAAGCGCTGCAAAAACTCACAACACAACAGAACTGACGTAGCCAGCTAAAGGCTAAGGCTAAGCTAACAGTGCATATAAGCTATAATGTGTGAATTATATTGACGTGGTAATAAACCAGCAAACTCACCTGATTTTCAAACACCACTAACAGGCAGCCGTCGTCACAGCTTCTAAAGTCAAGAAGCATTGAACAATAGAGTCTGCAGTCCACCACTTTTAACGTGCCAAAAAAGTAAATAAAAAGGAATAATACTAAAAAATTAATTTGATTAATTTGGGTAGCTAGTACAGGTTAGTTTTTATATGTATATTCTTTTATGTACATGTTCAAATTATTGTATATATAAGTGCAGCATAAACGTTCACCTAAATAGGTTGTCGTTCATTCATTTCACCCTGAGAGAAGAGCTGTAAAACTACACTGAGATGGTTTATATTCATAATGATATATCTGATTTACATATTCTTATGGATCAACACTTCAAATAACACACAGGAAATGTAGAATAGAGACTGGGGTTTCATTGAAATGTCTGATACATAAACAGAGCAAGCCTCCTCCAGCAGACTGTGGTGATCAGATGAGTGACATTTATCATCATTAAAGGAGCTGTATGTAAGAAATGTATAGCAAGTAATCATAAATTCACCCAATATGTCACCAGAGACTAAGGAGTCATGTTAATTTGAAATACTGATCTAACTGACAACAATATTTGTAGGCCGCAAATCATGTTTATGTTTTGATTTGGGCTTTGGCCTGTTGCTCCACCCACAGCTCTCTCCCAATCACAGCGTCAGTGGCATTTCGGCCTCCAGGTTGCCAGTTCCCACTGAGCTGCAGCCATGGCTGGGAGATAAAACGAGCTCAGCTAAAGCTAAAGGGAAGAATTATAAAGTGAAAGTTGGAAAAGAGGGAGGAAATGTGGTGAAATGGAGCAAATAAAGCGATGGTGAATGTGTGGAGCGGTTCATGAGATGAGTCTGGTCCGGTCAGTTCGCCTGTCTCCAGTCGTCTTGTGTTTGAAGCCTCGCACCGGAGACCCAGCGAAATATTTCTTTATTGGTGTCGGAGGCGGAGGGTTGAGTGTCTAGTGGAGCAGCAGGTCAGCTGTAGAGGAGACAGAGGAGGCTCCAGCATCATGTGTCTGCTGTGAGGAGCAGTTTGGAGTCAGAGCCACCTGATGATACGACAGTAAGAAAG
>OMNW01033306.1:0-20524 GCA_900303245.1 Selene dorsalis
AGAACCGGAACCTGTACCAGAGCCACAGTGGAACCCGGACGTTGCAGGAACCGGGAGTAGGACCGGAACCCGAACCGGGACCGGAACCCGAACCGGGATCGGAACCGGAACACGAACCGGGACCGGAATCCGAACCGGAACCAGGACCGGAACCGGAACCCGAACCGGGACCGGGACCCGAACCGGAACCGGGATCGGAACCGGGACCGGGACCGGGACCAGATCCGGGATCCAGACCAACATGGGAGCTCTGTTCAGCCTCAGCAGAACATGTTTTTCTACTAGAAGAAATCACCTGTTAAAACTACATTTTTTAAAAATTTACCCAAGACTAAAACTAGAAAAAGAAAACTGCAGCTACTCACCACTGACACAGGAGCATCAAAGGTATGAGGAAAGATATAAAACCGTGGAACGGGGCGCAAAAAAATAAATGTCAGAATGATGAAATCCATACAGGAGGTAGCAGCTGAAAGACTTGACAGACATGGCAATGAAGATATACAGCGGACAGTCAACCCTGTTTTGGGGAACACGGAGTATATGTGGGGTCAAACACAATGATATGGGGACTCCCCACTCATCACCAACTAGCAGTCAACTAGTAACCAGCTAGCAGCTTCCAGAGAGGGACACACAGAAAATAAGCCACACAGCCAAGAGGAGAGCACAGGTAAGGAAAAAAAGTTTCACAATTTTTTGTTATGCTATGGGGGCCGGAAGGCAGGACAAACACCCAAACATATGTTAAAGAGCTTTCAAAAGTGATATTTCCATAATATGTCCCCTTTAATTATTTCTCAGGCTGATTTCAAATCATTTAAACCTCAGAAAGAATGGTTTTTGGTGAAACTGTGAAAACATCTTCTCAAATATAGAAGAAAGTGCAGTTTGAATTTTGCTGTAGAAATGAAACATTGATATCATGGAGAGACAGAAACCAAAGGCATATCACAAAGTTGAAAATATTTATCGGACAGTTATAAAACCATTATGTTGTAGCCCTTGTGACCTTCACACATGCTCTCTTCCTGTCTTCCAAGCAGAAGCATCATGATTTATAAATGGCAGCAGAATAAATATTTCGGTGTCATGATATGAGAGAACGCTGCAGTGTCCTCAGCTCTCTCAGCCAAGGCCAGGGCAGTTAGAGGAGATTACATGGTGACCTGGCATGTAACCTCATCACACACACACACACACACACACACTGACAGTGTACAGGGTGCTGGCTGGTTATCATGTATAACTCATGATGAACATCTATGCACATCTATAACTGACTAACACTGTGTCTTATAAACCGGTGTGTATTCCCTTTTTAACTACCCACACACACACACACACACACACACACACACATCCATGCCCACACTTGGACTTGGACACCCACTGATGTAATGCATTCCCCAGCCAGCCCCTTACCCAACACACACCGGTGCACACAAAGATAGAAGTGTAAGCACACACTCACACACACACACACACTGGCCAGAGTATTGATGTAATATAGATGACGCGTAGCTCTAACCCTGGCCAGTAGTAGTCAAGGCTAATTTAAGACGTGCCCAGGCCCATAAAAATCTGATCTGTGGTTGTCTGCTGCATTTATGTCTGGACTGTCTTTCTGGCCTTGTGACAACCCCCTTCTCTGTTATTTGCTAAATAGAAATGTTTGTCCACTCTTGGAAATGAGCCCTGGACTCAAAATGTGACTTGCAATAGAAGTTAAGAGTGACCCTACATAAACAGCTGTTCATGTCACATCTGCCTTTGTCTTCCTCAATTTAAGCTGAGAAAACAGAGTTTACGGTTGACGAGAGTTCTTTCTCTGAGGCAGAAAATATACAGGAGCCAGATATTAATATAGAGCAACAGTTTATTCATCATTCATCATTCATCATGAATATTATATTGAACTGCAGATATTCAAAAATTGGACATTTATGGTGCATGGTCCAAAATATGCTTGTAAGGGCAGATGATGATTCATTTATTTTGATGAGCCACCACCTTAAAACAGGTGACTGCTTTTAATGTCAAGACTTGCGTTGAGCCACGAAGCTGTAGAAAATAATTTAACCTACCAATTAGGTTTCAAATCAAATCAAATTACTGATGATTCCGAATGAACTAAAACAGGCCACAGATACACACCAATCAGTCACAACAATAAAAACAGTCACCTATTTTAATGTGTGTCGCTGATTGGTTCGCATTTCGTCTAAGATTAAATGACATGCCTCATACTTGCACCATGTCCTCCAGTCATGTAAAAAAAAAAGCATTTATGTGCTAAAGGTTTGTTTACGTCTAGGCACAGAAACAATTTTATTGTGTTAAAGCTGGTTTCAGTTATTACTTTGTTAAAACTTCATCATGGCTATGATAATAGGAATGAGGATGGAATAGGATGAACTTGGTCATGGTTAAAATAAAACAACACTGGCTGATGTTTGATGTTTGGAAACGAGCTGTCCAGTCTAAGATGTTTTTTCGCATATTTATTCGTTTCTGTTATGGAGTTGTTTCTTTAATTCATTTGATGGCTGCCAAAACATAATCAAAGACAGAATAATTGGCAATGTTTTCAGAATAAAAGACAGCTGTAGGTTGAAATGACCCCCCTAAATTTCGAGATCCCCCGCCCTGGATAGAAGATAATAGAGAATCAACCCCCACCTGAGGGATGGATGTGAACACTGTTTGGAGTTCACAGCAAAACATTTGTGCTATTTATTAAGATTTAAAACATTAGTAAATAAGATTAGTATTATGGAGTATTATGGAGATTTGAAGTGAAAAAAAAAAACAAAACAAAACAAAGTGGACATTATATGAAGGATGTTAATGAGGTTTCCCTCTGGCTGTGTGAGGGTTGAATGATGAACACTGCTGCTGATAGCTGAGGGTGTTTAACTGAAGAAGAGTTGTGATTGACAATGTTGATAAGAACCAGTCACATGCCTATCAGGAGGGTCCGATTGTATGTGTGTACACATACACACACACAGCACATACAGTCATCCCTATAGCCCCTCTGCCCCTGCCGCTTGTATAACCATGAGTATCTGTGGGCCAGACCAACAGGGGCTGCTGTGTACACACCCCGGGAGAACTGACAATGACTCATTTAGAAAGAGAAAATTTAGACAAAACCTAAATATGGTCTGTAATCAAGATGGATGTCTCTTTCCCTCTAATTGAGACCCTGCAGATTTGCTCCATTTTCCTAAATTAAATTCTGGTGTCAGGTATAATTACTGGTGGGAGATCTTTTCAAAGCATGAGAATCATGAAAGAATATAGACTCAAAAATGTTTTCAAAACAACAGAAAAAAACAAAATCCCCACCACCCCCGTCTCTCTGGAAATAGAGGAGATGGAGTGAATTGTGCAGCATCTACCACAACCCTGTTTCCCTGCTGCAAAAATGAAAGATTACCACAAGTAAATATCTAGATTTATAGAATTAAAGATCAAAAACGATGCAGATATTTGGAGATGTAGCTGGGGTGATTAAATGTTGCTCTCTTTTTCGCAGCCATCATGTCAGTGGCTTAGCAGAGTAAGTGTGGTAGATTAGACACGTGAAACAACAATGAGAAAACTCCTGACACCTGTGTTCTGCTGCACAACACAGTACAAAACAGATGAGAAAAAAAAAAGATAGCATTAAAAAAAAGTCTCCTGCCCAGACCACTATTGTATTACAGGCGAATCAATACCAGATGTGATCCAAAGGTCTAATCCATGGCGGGGTTGTTTGTGCTTTAGTCCACAGCAGGTGATATGCATATCCTGTTATGGTATTCAAATATTCCCTGGCTGGCAGAGAATGACATTTGAATAAAGTGTGAGCTCTGACTCTGTCTGACTGTCTGCCTTTTCTCATTCAGAGGCCTGAGAGACAGCAGAAATGTCACAGCTGCATCTTTTTATCATCTTTTCAAGGATTTTCCTCTGCTTTATCTCACTGCCTTTGTGACTCTGTACCTACACAATTTCATATAAGCTATAGAAGAAAAGGGACTGATTTATAAAAGATGTACAGTAAATGCTATATTGTATTTCAGCTGTTTGAGTGCAATTACGCAGGACTGGTTGTGGTTTTCGGTCTGGATGTGGATTTGCTCCAAGGCTCTACACCACAGCCTGGGGCTTTCTTCCACTGGCTCTGCAGTTGTTCCTCATTCCATTGTTTTCTCTTCATTATAGCGTCTCTGTGTCTTACAAAGTCCCTATTCCCTGTATAATACTCACATCAGGTCACCAACCAAGCTCTCTGAATTGGACCTGAATGAAAGTAAAGACTGACCTATTGTAACACAAAGTAAAAAAGGCCCAGACTGTATTTCCAACTTGAGGTCTCTTTGTTTTGACTAACTGGGAATTACATTTAAGTCCAGCTTTATATGGATGCAAACAAGAATGCACTGTAACTAGAACACAGTTTTATAAAACATCACGCTTTCAATTCTAACTAGATATAAAATTTTACTACAAAAAATCAAGGCATGAAGTCTATTTTGCACTTTTATATGGAAACAAGTTTGTTCACGTTGGACAAAAAAAGATCTATGATGTGAAGTACCATTGTTAACTCTTCTGCTTATGAACTGAAGCTCGTCAAGTTACAACTCGGCAACAAGGTAAAATGAAATTCCTCTTCCCATTCTGGGTGAAAATGGTATGTTTCATGGGGCCTATTACGTTTTGGTTGGGTCAAACCTGCCAGGCCATATTTGCTTATTTGCTTTCCAGCCCCCATTGTGATGGATGGTGGAACTGCAGCTTTAATGACAGTATAAAGCCCCGCCCCTTTTGCATCTTTATTTGTGGTGCACATGTCCCCAGTTAGGGACTACTTTTTCTGTTGTTCTCCAGATCTACTGGAAAACTCATAAAGATCTACCAGACAGGTGGACAACCCCTGGATGTACAGTATCCATGCATGTGTTTGTGCTTATAGAGTACAGTGCATATGGGCCACACATCAACAACAACAGCTGTAGGGAAACTGGGTCACTGCAGGAAAAAAACAAGCAGAAGCTGCAGTTTTATAAGATATAACGTATTACATTGTTGAGCATTGTCAGCAGCATGAGTGTTGTGGGGCTCCAGAGACGTCTGGTGAAGAGTGAAGGAGATGAGTAGATGAGTGAGCACAAACAACATCACTGCTTCCTTCGGTTTCTATTTGTAACTCATTATTTCTTCTATGCAAATAATTTTCTTTATCTATTTTCTAAACCATTTCATCTCAACCTGGTATCAATAAAGTTTTTTTTAAAATCCTCTTTAAACATTAAAATCAACTCAATGAACCAACAGAGACCCACAGCAGAGTGATCAGTAGCTTGCTACTTCAAGAAAGAATATATGTACTGATATAAAATATTCTTCAAACGTAAAGATGAGAAATCAATAGATTCTGATATATGTGATTCACTACGGGATAAGGCTGCAGTCGTCTTTATTGTGTCTTTTTGTTCACATTTCTGTATCGCTACCTGTCTGCCTTTCTGTCTTCCCGTCTGTCAGGGAACCGGCGTCTGATCCTCCGAGCACACTGCACGACTCTCTTAGCGACTGCCACCACTCGCATCTGATTCATTGTCATGGAGTTGCTGAAGACCTTTTTTAGAAGTAACTCAAAAATGGGATTCAGGCTATTTTCCCTCAAACTGTCACCGCTGCTGCTCAGCTGAATTTTAAAACCATTTGACTCTTCAGTGACTGTTTGCTGCGCTCACACTGAAAGTACCTAAACAGTACGTGTCAACAGCGTCATCTCCTTCTTTCCACTCTGCCTGCCTGCCCTCCCTACATTCCTTCCTTCCCTCCCTCCCTCTCTCTCCATCCTTCCATTTTTCCCCTGTGAACATTAACAGAGAAATTATGCCAGTATTTCGCACACTCACATGAATGCCACAGCACTCCATTCAGCTCACAATTACAGAGGAGGGTAAATGTATGCAGCCTCACGGTTTTGCAGTCTTTAACTGTTGCAAGGCTTTCTAATCTGACACTGCTGGCCCGGAGGAAAACCCTGTATCTCCCATCTTAAGGCACTGAAAGGGAACGGAGTCGAGTGGCGCAAAGGATTTTGGATCAGCTCTCATGGTCATACTGAGGGTCATCCAAGTTACTGAAACATCTGATTAAAGGATGTTCTTAAAGAAAATAAAATTACAGTGTTTTCCTGTGGCTCGGAAACAAATAAGCTCATTTTCTTCCCCGCCTGTGCAAACACTCCATCATGTGAATGTTTCCCTGTTTCTTCCTCATTTCTTTTTCTTAGTTTATCTTCATTTGACTGACAGAAGAGTTGCACTGTGTTTTGTATCTTGTGTGTGTGTGTGTGTGTGGTGTTTGTGTGTGTCTCTCTCTGTCCGGCCTGTATGTACTTTTTATATGCTCATGTCCAAGCAACATTTGTGACAGTGTGTATGAGCCAGACGGAGTCAGCCTTTTCTGAGTCACTGTGTGTGTGTGTGCATGTGTGTGTGCCTGTCTGTCCTGTAAGCCTCACTGTGTGTAAGTGGTTTTGGCAGGCCTGTCTGTGTATGCAGGCAGCACATGTTTTCCGCTCTATTTGTGTCTGAGTTTGTGTGTTTGCCTGGGTATGCATGCCAACGTGTGTGTGTCTGTGCGGCTGTGCTCACACATTGCTCTGTGCTTCTGCTTGTGCACGTGCAATTTTTTTTGTGTTTGTGCATGTGTGTGTGTGGTCAGCAGTGACTAAATATGACAAGGTCGCTACTGTCATTTTACCTGTCACACAAAACAAACACAAACACTGAGACGTACCAGGATGAAATATATTCACATGTTAAAGCAACAAACACACACACACACACATAAACCCACACAGACACATTGAATGACTGCATGTAAATGTTAAGTACACAATGCAAATAGCTTAGGCTCCTGAGGGATCGGTTTGCAGGATGTTCGTTCTAGCCACAAGGAACCTGACTGGACAGAAACATTGTTGTCAATGCTAAACGTTTGTTGCCCTCTCTACATTATTCTCTAATGGGTGGGTGGGAGTACAAGGGAGGCGCATTTTGAATGTAAATTTATGGCGAACAGAAAAAATTGCAGGTGTGTACGGCTGCCCAGATGGGACAAATATCAAGCCACCCAGATCCCTACATCATATCTAAGAGCATCCCCTACTTGTGAACATGCCATCTCAATTTGATGGTCAGAGGCACAGTTTAACTTAAATTTCATTATGGATGAAAAGAAATGACGCTGTTTCATATCAAAAGGTCAAAGGTGAGTTTCACTTTGACATGATAATTTTGTGGAAATACACTTCCTGCCACTACTCAGGGCTATAATTCAGGAAATAGAGACTGTGGCCATATTTCCTGTTGGGCAGTTTTGACTTGGATGTAGAAACTGAGGTTTCATGGGATTAATTTTTAAAATATGCTGCTTTATACCATCAGCCTTCTTATTATTGGACGACTCACTCTCTTTTAGAGGCCCAGCTGCCAAGTGAAATTACATAACCTCTCTATTTTATAGTTGTCACATGCCGCATGTGCTGGAGTTGTGCACAATACTTTTTTGTGCCATGATTGAGCATCACTGACATTTCAGTGGGGATGTCCTTCAGTTTTCCCTCCAGAACAGACTTGTTTGCTTGTTTACAACCTGCCCGATGATGTGTTTTTTGCCCTGACAGATGTTGTCATAGTAAAATCTGAGTCTCTGCAGGTAATTTATTGAGTACAAAATAACGACTGATAGAAATAATGGTGCCACAGTTGTCAAAGAGACTGAAACAGCCTCTATATTTAGGGGGTCTCCTCTAAACTCACCACGCCTCTTTTAGCCCTCAGATGTTAAGTGACGACGGCCTCTGCATGACACTACGGTCGACGCTCAGCGAGTGAATCAAGCCGCTGACGCCAGCAGCGGTTTAACCCGAAGCTGAATCTCAAACACTGGAGGCATTAGCTGAAGGGGGAACTTTATCTTTCGTGTGGCTGCTTTCTCCAGACACTTTCTATTTTAAGCTTCGTGTTGCAGTTGTCAACACTTTGGCTTTTCCTTGCAAAAACCGCTGCAGCTTCGGCATCCTGGCCTCACTTCCCTTGGCAGCGTTAGCCATAGCATCCTAGCATTAGCCCGTCCACGTAATTACAGTGATTATCAGGAGTGGCGGTTGGATGGAAGAGACTTAAGGCAGAAAATGACCTCCCTCTCCCTCCCTCTCTCTCGCTCTGTTTTTGCATTCGCTCACTCCTTCCGGTTGTGTGTTCCCGTGCTCTCGCCCACCTTTATCTCCTTTGTCAGAGTTTAAGGAGTCTAAATAGGAACATAAAATTTAAATCCACTTTTTATCTTTTCTTTTCTCCTTTCTCCCCCTCCTCTTCTTCTCTCTCTCTCTCTCTCTCGCTCTCTGTGCCTCTCACTCCTCTCCCCCTGCCTTTAAATAGAGGCTGGTGTCACTGAGACATGGCACACATACACACACACACACACACACACATAGATAGCCCATCATGTCCACCACCCCCTCCACACACACACACACCAACAATGACATCACTTTCTCTCTCTCTCTCTCTCTCTCTCTCCCATTCCTCCATCCCATGCCATGACATCATCGTCTGATGCAGTTTGTCACAACATACACACACCCACACCTCATACCAGCTGCACTTACACACACATTGGTGCATAAAAAGCCACATGGACACAGACACACACACACTGTAACACATACACACACTTAGATACACAAACACGCCACTTGACTACCGCATGCGTGTACATCCACACTTATATTAACACATAGGCAATCACAGTAATATGCACACAGGATATGGAAAACTAAAGTAATGCTGGGGATGCAAAAAATATAACTTGCTTTTTAGTGGCCGTGAGGAAACACGGTTTCCTATAAGCCCACAGGGCTCTAATAACAGCAGGACACAAGTGATTAGACAGCAGAGGTCATAGCTAAACAATGACTTTGGTGAGTTTTATGGATGTTGATGAAACCAAGTTACTGTGATTGAAGTATAGCTTCATTATTTAAGTGGCTGGTTTTATGGGAGCTGTAGTTTTTATGTGAAAACAAATTATATGTTGTTTAACTCAATTAGAATAATTGAAGAAGAATGTGGAAAGTAAACCTCAGGAACAATTCCGAAGGAACAATTAAAGCTAAAGCTAAAGAAGAAAGTAACAGTGGCCCAAGGGGCTATAGACAGGAACTGACATCATCACTTTGGCTCTCTATCAGAATAAAATACTCATATGCACACACCTCTCTCTCTCTCTCATGGTGGGTTTGGTCTTGAATCTTTTTATTAGAACATATTTGGGCTTTTTGTGCCTTTTTTTCAATAGGACAGTCAGCGAGAGCGCCACCAAGGGTGGAAGGGGTGGAATTACCCCGGTGCCGCTGCAGCAAAGACTGTAGCCTCTGTTCATGGGGTGCCTGCTCTACCAACTGAGCTATATGACACCCCTTGGTCTTGAATCTTCCTTTTTTTTCAGCTTTTACAAGCATGTCGTCCTTGACATGGTCGCTGCCCGTTAAACGGTGACATGATTTAAATCAGCCGGCCGTAGTTTTTAATCCAATCAGCTTCCAGGAGTGAGTTGTTGGTTCAGGCTTTAGAGAAATTAGTTGTTGCCAGCCAGAATCAATCAGACCCTGCCCACCCGGTAATCAAATCCAATACAATGATTTACCATATGGCTGTGAAATAGAATCTCTCCATGTGCCTCCCTTTGTTTTTCTTCCATTCTCTTCTTTTTCTTCTTCCGCTTCCCTCTCTCCATCTCTTTCTTTCTCCTTGTCTGGTTTGTATTCATGTACACGCAGACTTCCCCTTTCTCTCTTCAGAACAATTTCCCTCACTTGTTTTCAAGGCAGTGACATGAGTTGGCTGATGAGTCCTGGGGGAAGCTGGTCATCACTAAGAGGGAGGACAGCGTGCAGAGTTATAAGGGGGTAATTTAGAAGACAAGTCCTGGATTTTGTCCACAACTATTCATTGCTAGAATATCTGTGTTGTGCTGAAACAATACGGTGGTGACATTAATGAGGGAGGGAGAACACCTGATGTTCCTTAAGGGGCATTAATATCAGTAATCACAGTCTCAGATGATATCTATTTTCAAAGATGTGCCGGATATCATGGTGTTTTTATTTCTCTCACTGGCTTCTCTAACAAACTTATAATGTGTTTATCAGCATATATGTTGTTAATGTTTCTTTCTATTAAAAAAAAACAAAACAAAACACCAATTTTCAAATAAACAGGTCATCTGTGGCAGGACGATATAACCCATAGTTACACTTTGTTGTTTTACGACATCTAGTGGCTGTAGTAGTAATGACTAACCCACAGTGAAAGGAGTCAGGGTTAGGCCTTGGGGGATGACGATATGAAAGAGTGACAAAGTCCACGCTAGGAGAATGATATGGTGGATTGATGAGTCAGCAAAACTCAAGAATATGAGTCAGTGCAGCAGTGACTGACTGAAACCAGCACTTTAAAGTTGACCACTTTGCTATTGTTGTAACCATGACAACAAAGCTCATCTTAACGATGAGGAAGTACTTCTTTTAACCCAGCCCACAATCCTTTCTGAAACCTAACAAAGCCGTGCCGCTCTTGTTACAGTCGTGTGTTTACTACGGTAATAATGATAACTGAGGTATGGTACGTACCGAAACCGTAGGGGGGGCAGTATTTCAGGAAAAAAACAATCCATCCTCAGGGATATGTGCACTGCAAGTACATACAGACTTTTTGCTACATGACTACAAAATCTCCTTGTAACTGCTGTGAGAGAATATTAAAGGGGCAGGGCTTTATGCAATCTTCTACTCCACCTTTCACCACAATGTGGGTTGCAGTGGCAGGGTAGCGCTGTCTGTGGATTTATTCATAGACTCCACAGGCAGTCAAAGAAGTAACAATAGAAAAATCAATACTATACAAATAAATTAAAATATTAAGCCTGGCAGTTTTAACCTAATCATAATGTTGGACACCCCTTGAAAATATACCTCTATAATATACCTCTAAAATATACTTCTATACCTGCTGAGAGTTTATTGTTTTTCGCAGCATCACAGTTGTACTGCCTGAAAATGCTGAAAAATGGAAAATGTGATCACCAGTTGCACCTGTGCAGGCCTCAGTGAATAAGCAGAACAGTAAACAATGGTACTTAGGATTTCAAAGTGTGATTCTTAAAACAAGAAGCTGTGGCTTTGAAATTCTGGTTACAGTTTGTGACTGCATTCATTTTTTAAAGCTGGACTTGAACACTCATGTGATTCCAATACAGTTAGTCCAAAGAAAGAGGCCTCAAGTTGGAAAGACCTCACAGTGCTCCCAGAGCTGAGGGATCTTTGGCTGAAAAAGGTTGGTGACCACTGTTGTAGATAATGAGCAACGTGTTAGCTGAGCCAAGATAAATTAACAGTCACTTACAACAGTGATTAATATTGTAGCTCCAGCTAATCAAATACCGTCATGTCCTCAAAATCTCATCTGAGCTGAAGCCAGTGAAAGCTAAACAATTTATTTTCTGTTGGTTAAAGTGATCAAGGTTGAGTCAACAGAGGCTCTTTGTCTTGAATTAGTGAAAGATGTTAGTTCCCGAGGTTGCGTCTGTAGTATTTCTGTATGAAATCAGACCAAAATCTTTCTGTGACCTGAACCACGGGCTGTGAGTCTGACCCGAACCATGAAATTGTTTAATGAAGTTGCAGTCACTACATTTTTTAGAGCAAAATGTGTATTTTGAATGAATTTTAAACAAATTAACTCCACGAGTGTTCTGCTTTCTGGCAGTTCAGCCTTTTTTTTTAGCCCATTTTTTGAAGTAGTGGTTTCCTTTTTGGATTTGATTTATGAGATTCCTTTATTTCATTTTACTGAACTGAATCTTTGACGTATTAGATTCAATATGCTCTTGTATAATGTATATTTTTCTATTGGAGCCCTTTCCACAGATGCATGTATCTAGTTCATGTTCCTTTTTGTGCTCTGTGATGTTTATATGACAAAGTTGTGTGACATACAAACATTGTATGGATCTGAATTTGACAGATCACCTCCACACTAAAAGGACAACAGTAAAAGTTGAATGATTCACCGTGTGAGGATCAGTTTTTTTGAAAGTCGCCATACTGTGACTGAATGAACATATTTTCCCTGCAATGTTAGTAATGCAAGCACACACGCACACACAGAGCTGACCTCATGCTTGGCTGATTCATGGCTTATTCCCCCGAGTCCATTTCTACAAGGACAGATCCCCAGGGATGTTGACTGTTGGAGTGTGTGTGTGTTTGTGTGTTTGATCATATATGACTTTAAGGGGGATGGGTAAGCAAGGTTTTTAATGCCATGTGGAAGCATCTGAAAGAGGTTAAATAATTCATATGTCCTGTATTTGTAACTCTCTTTCTCTCTCTCTTCCTCTTTCCAACACACAGACACAAAGAAAAATGCATAATATGTCCTTTCAAATACATGAACTCATGCAGCCAAGCTCATGCACACACTCTGGTGCACACAAGTGGACAACACACAAGAGTGCACACACTTGACCGATGCTCTGAAGAAATGAATTCATGTGAAAATGATGAAATGTTTGTTTTGACACCTCCTTCACCCTTGTCCGTCTCAGACCAGGCGGTCATACGAAGACTCTTCCTTCTCCTCTACGATTTGTCTTTATGTCACTCTTCCTATCCCTCTTCTTTTTTCCTCCCCTCCAACTCTCATCAGCTTTCTGTTTCTCAGGTGGTCTCTCTGAAGTGTGTGTGTGTATATGTCTATTTGTGTGTGTGTTACGTTGTCGTGAGACACTGCTCGTCTAGCATGCCAGACAGCCTGCATCGCGTTTGTGACCTACTTTGGTAGTGTGTATTTTTTATGAGCCAGAGAGATCACGCTCGCACTGCAAATGGAGGTGCAGACATAAAGCGCCATAGATGCACAGAAACACTCATTTAAGAGAGTGCAACACACACACATGCTCATATACTCAGATGTTCTAATATGAAGAAAACAACCATTCACATACACATACATCTGTTAATTCATCTGTATACTTTATGCCACTTAGGCTCCTGGTTGGCATAGAGACAGACTTCTCTCCAGACAGCATACGCATAGAAACATAGAACGCATACATTGCTAAAGGAAAATCGCACAAGCTTACACAAACAATGATCAGAGTGTAAGATATGCATTCATGTTTGACACTCATGCATGTACAGATGTGTACATACATACACCTCAACAAAGACACACACACAGGAGCGAGAGGAAACATCTCTTTAGTATGCAGCGGCGGCTGAAGTCCGCTCTCGTTTTGCTGTTTTTCCTCTCAGTTTTCAGAGGAGGGGGTTTGGGGTAAAAGGAAATGCTTAAGCATCATCACGCTTGAGTGGCATTTCCATTGCCAAAAGCTTATTTAATTCATCCCCTTAAGCTTTTTTAAACAGAGTTCCCAATTAATTTTTTAAATTACCGTGCTGACTTGTTGACTAGCTTCTGACACTTGAGAAATTATGTTAATTTTCACACCTCTTATTGCGCCGGAGTCGTTTCACTCCTGCAGTGCTTTCTGAACACTGCTCAGGATGTTGAATCAATGAAAAGCCTTGTAGGCCTCGTGGCTACGGAGCCAAACACACTGGTTTGGTAGTTTACAACCAAAATAATTTAACAGCAACATCACGCACACATAAATACACTCGGCTCTAAGCTTCGGCTGCACTTATGCACACACAAACACACACACACACACACACGCACACACACACATATACAAATGCAAATGAGAGCACACTAATCAATGATAATTCACCCATAGGAAGCTTCTCTACAGTCACTGCTCTTGCTCTGTATCTGACCTCAGACCTCATCAATACAAGTCTGGTACAAACATAAACTTAAGTATGAGCCTGTGCATAAACTAGCATCATGAGGAGCAGCATTGGCTGAAATCACCATCGGGATGAAGTGCAGCAGTGCTCATCCACAACTGTGTAATTATGCCCATGATTCCCCTCATTCTTAGTTTTATTTTTTTTAAAGGATATTTTTGGGGCTTTTTGCCTTTAATTCACATGATAGATGAGAGGGACAGGAAATGGGGAGGCAGAGAGAGGGGGAACGACATGCAGCAAAGGGCCACCAGATTTGGGATTCAAACTGGGCCGGCTGCAGCGAGGACTGTAGCCTCTGCATTTAGGGCGCCTGCTCAACCCAGAGAGCTGTACAGCCCCCCCCATTTTAAGTTGTATTGTGGTTTATGCTGGTTTATATGGCATCACAATAGCTACAATGTGAACATTGCTAGCAGTAGATTGCTACCTATGTGTAACTGGCGAACACGAACCAGGAAAACTAGCTGCAGTTCAAGATGGTGGAGTTGTGTCCTTCAGTGGGACGAGAGACCTGCTGCAGGCAGCGAAACAGGGAGCTGGACAAACCATGGCAGCAACTGAACTTTCAAATATGATCTCAGTCAACAAATGAACTTAACAATAAATGTGACTGATGTAGACAAGGTGTAGAGATTTGTCTGTTGGGCCTTTTAGACTTGAGCTGAAGTGGCAGGTCTGAGTGTGTGTCCAGGCAGCAGTATGCACAACTAGTCATCTGATCATGAGTTCAACAGAATCTGTAGAGGATCATGACTAAGATAACAGATTCCATCTTAAAAGATTGTCATGTGATCTTTTGATCAGATTGCCCACAGATAATTTATTGATTTTTCTGTCTTTCTCTGATCTTGATATTAAGGTAATTTGTTATTGCACAGGAAACTTAGAAAATACAAGTAGTTTCTGACCCATCGAGCATTAATTATCAACAGTGATTGACTGCATCCCCAGAAACACATTAGATGGAGTAACTCTGGTCAATTGAAGTCTAATCTATATTATGGAAAACACTGACTGACATTGTGGATCAACAGGAGGCCGAGTGTTAATGCTTGTGGATCCAGTGGAGCTTGATTAGTGCTGCTTCCATGCTGGCTTTGGCCTCCTTTGTCCTGCTGCACTTTGTCCCATTTTTGCTCTGATGTCTTCAACTTCGTCTGCTGAGTCATATGGATTAGACATTATATTTGTCATAACTACTTCCTCTCATCTTTCTTTTCTTTCTCTTCACCACAGAACTGAACGAGAACGAGGAACAACAAGAAAACCTGCCCCTGACGCCAGCTCCGCCAGTACCTTCCCACTGTCCAACCCCCCCTGAACCCAGCCTCCCCTCACCCCTCTCTGACAGCTGCCAGGGTTCCTCACCGGGTTCTCCGAAGGGTTCTCTGTGGTGTTCTGGAAAGCTCCATACGCCTCGGGGCCTCAGACCTTCATGCGTCTCCCAGCGGCAGATTCCACCCACACCTCCACCCACCACACCACCACTACCATGAGCTGTGAACGGGAGTTTGGAGACGGGGCCATGGGAGTCACGCTCACACTGCGCCTCCTTATGCACGGAAAGGTGAGGAGGGAGGGAGAGAAGTAGGAATAAAATGACATACAGATGAACTATTCACAGACTTAAAACATCTGTCATGTGACAGTCTATATTTTTCATCTTATTCCAACAAATCCCCTTGAAAGTCCAAAACAACACTGAATTGCTCCTAGTAACAAATAGGCTGCTGTGTGTGTACAAAGCTACATCTGATTCCTCTGAGCCACAGAGCTCCACTGATTTCCACAAACTAAAGCTTTCTATTCTACTCTTCTTCTGTGTTTTATTTTGAAGTGTTGATCCGTGGGAAGATTAAAAAAAGAAAAAAAAAAATCTTAGCCCTCTTAGCGTGACTTTTTATTTTGTGTGTGTGTGTACCTCTGTAGTGTGTGTGTGTTTGTGTGTACACGTCTGTAGTGTGTGTGTGTGTACCTCTGTAGTGTGTGCGTGTACCTCTGTAGTGTCTGCCTCTGTTGCGTGTATGTTTGTGTGTGTGTACACCTCTGTTGTGTGTGTGTGTACACTTCTGAAGTGTGTGTGTGTGTGTGTGTGTGTGTGTGTGTGTGTGTGTGTGTGTGTGTGTGTGTGTACACTTCTGTGTGTGTACAGTTTTAAAATACAAATAATGCCAATATAAGTGTTAAAATGATCAAAAGTACTCTTTTTGTTCAGCTACTGATAATTTAAACATGTCAAAGAATGATATTCAACTAACCAATTTGTGGCATTGTGCATGCTGTGGCTCTTTTTACAGTACAAATATAGAAACACACACAAACAGACATGCACACACACAATATTATGATCTTGTCCTACATATACATGTGAAAAACAAAGTCAAACCAAACGACCTTGTAAAAAAGACAAAAGAGAGGTTTTATTTTCAGCACCCTACAAAATCTAAATCAAATGAGTAAAATTTCTGTGCAAAACTCTGATTATAGGGTGTGATACATGTCCTAATGACAACATGCTGCTTTTGTTCCAATATAGATGTAATTAGAGATTCTGTCTCATTTTGTGTGTCCCTCTGTTACCATAGTAACATTTTCCAATTGTGTTTCTCTCCTCAGGAAGTGGGAAGCATTATTGGCAAGGTGAGTTTCTCTTTGTAACTTTTCCATCTGTTCTGCGTCTGGACAGAAAACTGAAAAATGTCAAAAAATAAAAATAAAAACAAAAGCTTTTTGTTTTAGTGCATGCAGAACACAAAAATCACATCACAATAAAGTAAATCAGAGAGAATCTGGGTAACTGCCATTAATTTGAATTTCTGAGCAGAGTAAGAAGTTATGGTAACACTTTATATTTACCGCACACTAAGCATTAGTTAAGCATTAATCAATATGTAATTCATCATTTTTTAAGTATTGTCCCTACAATAAAATGTAATTTATAAACAGAGCGATAAATGTTTAACCCTCAAACAACAAACTAAATTATGATGGGTTTAATAATTATAGTTTCCTACTTTATGGATGATGAGGTCACCATCTGACGTCTCCTAGATAACTAGTTTGTAATCAGGAAAATACCTGACTTAATAAGTGATGGATTCAGCATTTCTAAGTATGCCATATACAATCATTAAACACATTACAGATGAGTTCAATATTTATGGCTGTGTATTTAAATTGGATACTAATTAGTATCAATGTTGTAGGAATGTAAGAAAGTATTTAATAATGCTGAACTAATGCTTAATGGTATGTAGTTATGATTAAGTGTTACTGGAAACGTTTATTTTTATACACAATCATTTCACAGTGACACTGACACGGGGTAAGAAAATCCTCCCCACATATAAACTGTGATTGAAAATCCGACTGTGGTTTTCTAAAATTGGCATGCTGCTTGATGCTACATTCAGTATAATCCCGCCATAGCGATATAGAGTTTCCGTGAAATATGCATTAATAGTGTGTAAAATTTCCAGTCAGGCCATGTCAGTCCAATCTGAATGTGCTGAAAAGGAGCCGCTCTCCAGGGATGCGAGTCAATTTAACCAAAGACGTGTTAAATAAAAACCCTGTTGGACCCCTCCCCTCCCAAAATATATCACAGCCAAGTGAAGTGTGATAATGACCGTTACCCTCGCAGCACATACACTAACCCATGATTGGGGCCGGTTTCCGTTAGCATATATTTAGACCCCCCACCTCCCTTCCTGCACTCCTCCTCATCACTTGCAGTGTGTGGTCTATTAACTTGCAGCCTCTGACATAAAGATGGCATAAAAATTACATCAGTGTTCTAGTTGGGTCATGTCAGTGTGTAGTTGCACCGCAGGAGCTGCTCTCCAGGGTTTCTCGTGGCATTAAAGGAGGCAGCCAGGCGGCAGAGCAGAACTGATGTTCGCCAAAGCCGAGCTATCTGGCTTAAACACGCTCATGTGATAGACACAGGTGGCAGAATGAGATTATGTCACACGGCCCAAAAAAAAAAGGAGGCAAACAACCATAACACATGACAGCTGATTTTTTAATGTTTATTGATCACAGGAACATTTCTTTTCCTGAGCTCATTTTCCTTTACTTTAACAACCCCATGTGTCACATTCATTGCGTTAGACTCTCACATAACTGCACCAGTGAAGGAGCTCCAGGGCACCCTGCTGGCTCAGGTGGAGTCGAAATAAAACTTGTATCTTGACATAGTCCAGCCCAAAATATTATATTTATTCTATTTTTATTGATTTATTTATTCATCAGTTTTTTTAATAATACAGTTACATATAATAATAATAAACAATTTGGATATTTTTAAAATGTATAATTATATTTTTGTATTTTATTTTCAGTTTTTTAATTGCATAATTATAAAATTGTACAACTGATGCTGCCACTAAACAGCAGTCAAGTTATCTGTCATATCTTGAAGAACAATGTACAAGCAAAGCAGTGAAATGCATCAGTGCAGATAATATATATATATAAAAAAAAATAATGAAAAATATTGTTTCTGATATAAATGAAAATATTGCAATACTCAGTTATATCAAAATTATTGATAATATCAATGGTATCAAATATCAGCCTTCTTGGGTTGAAATGAAGGAAAACCAACTTCACAGAGCTGGACTTGGAATTTGAACCAGGCAAAATTACACTTTACACAAATCGGTCAAAACACTAACATTTCCAGGAAGTAATGGTCTCATAAAACAAGCAGCAATGACATCACCTTACAGAGGGGGGGGGTCAGGTTAGGTAGGTCAAAGCTAATGCCGGTTTCTTAAATGAAGGTGATCTTCAGCAGCAGGACTTGGAACACAGCAGGTACAGCTCATAAAAACATGGCTCTACAGGGAACCTTTAACCTAATCAAACCTGCATGCACAAAGAACTGATCTCAGCTGAGGTTCACTGATAACATTATTCCTGTGGCACCGAAGGAACACACCCAGGCCTCAGCCTTTTGGAAAAGACTGTGGCCTGCATGTTTATCACCTTAAACTGCTCATCATCCATCTCATCTTCAAGGTGCTCCAGGGATAAGCACTTCCTCTTTAGGGCTATAATTTAGTCAGGTATGATTTTAAAATTGCTGTAGTGTCAGGGACAGATCAGGTGAATTAGCAATTGAGAGAGAAAAAACTATCAAAGGGCTTGTTTCAATAATTTGTGTTACATGAGTGAATAGATGCAAAAACTTAAGCTTAAAAATGCTTGAACCACAGAGGAAGCAGATGAGTGAATGTTTACCATCTGTTTTTAGGTGATCACTAATGGTCAGCTCTAAGTTCAGATGTAAACATACTAGGGGTGTAATGGTACACATAGGTCACGGTTCGGTATGGGTTCGGTACAACAGAAAAGTCACAACAAAAGTCACACATGTATAAGACTAGCTTTTTTGATTTATTTTGAACACCAATTGACTGCAAAACTAAAAACTATCTTCTGTTAGAAATGTAAAAAATAAACAGAATAAAACATAAAACAAGCCCATTAGGAGTGTTATAATAGGCAGGGGTGCACATAACTGGTACACATGCGCAACAAAAAGGAGGAATGCCTAATGTCACATGTGTCACCAAGCGCCTTTGCGTACCTGACCAGTCGACCACTCATGTGCCGGCGCCGTTGTGTTTCACTGGGAAGCCAAAATGTTCCCACAGGCGATTTACATGAAGCAGGCGGCTAACTCCACACTTCTCATCACTTTTCTTCTTTGTCTGTCATGAGGTTGCTGGCAGCTTTTAGGCTCATTGCCGCCACTTGGGTTGGAGCGAGGACATGACTTTTTTTTGTTTGTTTGTTTTTTTAATACTCACTCAGACGTATTCGTCGTATGACTGTGTGTACCAAACCGCCTGTACCGTGACAGCACGGGTCGAATACAAATACCGTTACACCCTTAAAACATACTCAAGATGCATTCAGGATTCATTTGAAATCTGATCATTCACATCACACTCAGTGCACAGTCATTCAGCGGAGTGAATGCAATTGTGCCCTGGTTACACTGAAGGACTGCCCACAATACTGGCATCCTCTGAAAGACCACCTTCTCTACTAGGGTCCTCTAAGGGACTGCCTATTCTGCTGATGTTCTCTAAAGGGTTGTTGATTCTACTGACATCCTCTGGTCCAGTGTCTTGTCCATAAGCACATTGACAATGGACTCTTCTGTCGATTGGTATAAAACAACATCTCCCACCTGTTAATTTGCTTATAAAGCAGGAGATCTGATCACAAGTGGGTCAGTGGAGACGAACGTGGAGAACTTCTACTGAGAACGTTCTCAGACCTGACTTCCTGTGATTGGATATCTGAAGATGCCTTTCGAAGTCTGAACGAGGCGTTCGACAGGCTGTTGTAGCTATGACAAAACAGGCTAATGTTCAGAGAATAAGGTTAATTTATCTTGGGTTGCAATTTACAATGTTTTTTTCTTTTTTTCATTTTACAACATATATGACACATCCTGCATCTTTTGTACAACATTTTTTGTAAACTCTCAACAGTCCACAGACGATCGATGTTGCACAGAAATAACAAAGAAAAACTCACCTTGTGTTC
>OMNW01033308.1:0-23527 GCA_900303245.1 Selene dorsalis
CCGGGATCGGGATCGGGACCGGGATCGGGATCGAGACCGCGACCAGATCCGAGCCCAATTCCCTCCCGCCTCTTAGGCCCTGGACCCTGACTGACTTAATCTTATTTTGGTGAGATATACGATAATGAGTCCAGTTTACAATACTTGTTATGGTTATGCAACAAAGTTTCTACCACAGGGAGTAAGAAGCTCAGACCTGCTAGCCTAGCATGCTAGCATAGGAACAGTAGGCTGGACACTGATAATTCTCATGAATGTCAGGACAAATGGTCCCTGGCCGTCCAAAGTTACTACAGCTGACTGGATACACTGGTGAAGTTGACTCTCACTCTGGTGGTCCTGAGGACATCACACACGTTGAGATGATGTGCTGTACACATGATCCCTGCCCTGTAGCTGCTGATAGTGGAGATGTGCTTTCTTTTAACATGCATCTTATATATGAGCCTTATCTGACAGAGAGGCCAGGTGAGGAGAGCAAATTATAAAGACAGTAGATATAGCTTAGAGTCAACAGCATGTTTAATGAGTGTGTTGGTCATGTAAAGTGTAAGGAAAACAGAAGAACACCTCCTTAAAGCCGTTCACTTGAAATAAGATCACCTCAGACATAGTGTACCAGGATTGAACAGGCCTTTATGTGGTTAGTGCTGTAATGACAGTAGGGGGCAGCAGAGAGCAAAAAGTGTGTGTATCCAAGAAATACTCACAGAATACGTTTTTCTGCACATTTTTCCCATATTGGCATCTTTCTGACAACCACTCTGAAACTTGGAGAAATGCATAAAAACAGCCTCTAGAAGCCATTACAATGAAAATATGGTGAGGACCAGCCTACATGTCCTCACTTTAGAAAATGGTCCTCACTCCAAAGGTTTAAAATTCACACTTGTCCTCTCAATGATAGGAGTACAAACACACACACAATGCAAAGACAGTGTAACTGGACATATTGTTCTGGCAGCAAGACAATTTGCACCAGTCTCATGTCAACATCTTCTGACACTCGGACTAACATCTGCACACACTTGCACAGATGCCTGAACAAATACACACACATACAAACCTGCACACATGCATAAAAGCACTTCATTTTGCCATTTGTAGAAGCAATAGGCCGACTGTTGACAGTCAAGGCTCGTTAAGACACTTCATTACAACAAGACAGAGCGTGTCCGCATAACAAGGTGACACTTTTCATATTACAAACCTTCTATGATGGAGCACCTGTCAGGCTGCTGCAGCAGTCTCCAGCACTTCCTTTGTACAACTGTGTGTCTTTGCCAATAAAACACTGTCTGTGGATATGTGAGGGGTCCTGAGGGGGAACCTATGTGCAAAATAGCTGATGCAAATCATTGGAAAGCACTGTTACTGTCATGCAACTGGAGAGCTTTCTCAGCCACGACTGCATTAAGGCTATAGAGATGACAAAGTCGGCCAGTCAGTCAATCAGTCCACTACTGACATATCTCGGCTTCTATTTTGATGGATTGCCATGAATTTTTTCATTCATTTAGTCATTCTGCCCAGAGGAGAAACATCTCCTGTCTTAGATGGTCTCTAATGTCTACCCTGGTGCCACCATATGGTTGATGGATTACTTTTGGGGCAGATATTCAAATTCACCTCACGATGCACTGTAACCTCAACGTTTCATCTAGTTTCATCATCTGATCAAAACTAAGGATGAATTTTTGTTTGGTACTAATAAACAAACGCTAGGCCTACAACCATGAAAATGTTGGCATCATTATTCCAGGTAAACACCAGCATGTGTCTTCATATTTTCATTCAGCTCAAAACACCAACTTTTCTGAAAGCACCAATACAGAGCACTGTAGACCTATCCAACTTCACACTGAATAATACAAAGGTGCGAGGCACAGGAATCAAGAAAATATGGCTGCCTCATGTCAGTCAGACTTTTGTTGTTCAGTGTACATGAACCCAAATGTCACAGATATTGTGCATCAGTGTGAGTGGACAGTGTCTCAGTGTTAAGCTCTGAAGCCCTCAACATGGTGGAATCTTTGACATCTTAGGAGAACTGAATATGGCAAAAAGCACACAGCCCCATAATGAGGCTGTGGATTCTTTGTCTTAAAGGTCACGCTGTCAATTTTCCTGGATGAAAGCCCGTTTGGTCCGCCTCCTCAGTTCAAGCTTAAGAAGAATTGCACATGTTCATCTTTCAACAGTTTAACACGAGCCCAATTTGAAACCTTTGTAAGATGTATGTAGAAGTGTGAACTTCTCATTCACTTCCTCCGATCAGTGTTTGTGCTATGACTCTTTTGTCCTGCAGACTAAATGTGGTCATAATGCAAATGGTGCTGAGGGGCAATTGACCCATGCTAACCTATGCTTCCCACACAACCTCTTCACCCCAAACACTGTCATTTCTTTTGTCTCGACAAGGGTCCTTATTGTTTCACCATAAACAAAGCATTAGCATCCCTTCATCAATATGGTTTTGTGTGGCAGAAACAAACAGTAGGGAGCTTTGTTGCAGCTGCTGGCATGGGGTAAAGAAATAGCTGGGAGGAGGAGAGACTATTGGAAATCAATAAATCAATGATGCTCTTTCACTCAATTGATTGCTTACCACCATTTTTTGGCCATGGCCACAAATGAACACACGTACACACACTGTGGAAGCCAAGATGCAGCTTATTAAACTATAATGTTGCAGGGAATAAGCTGAAGCAACCAACCCAGCACAATAGTGTGGCTTTGGTGATGGTGTGGCTCTATTATTAATAGTCTCGCCTTGGTTCCCTGACACTCTGCACACTGTATCATTACTGTTTTACTGCATCCTCTGCCTGAGGCTGTTGGGGGATGGGGAAGACGGAGGACACGGTGCAGCCACCCTCACCTAGCCATTAAGCTGTTACGCTGGATGCGCAACACAGCTCTTTCAGAGAAAGAGAATGACCAGCAGGTGAATCCAGGACATTCTGGCTGATTTCCCAATGATGTTACCTGTTGAGATGACAAGTGGAAGACAAAGGGCATTGCATTTCTGTCTTCCAGGAGTATTTTTTTTCTACCAGAGAGGATAAAAGACAAAAACCTCAGATTCTGCAAAGAGAATTTTGATATGTAGACCAGAAGACAAAGTAATCACTGGCTGATGGCTTTTTAAACCACAACACCAATCTATGGGACGGGTTGCACAAGGCATGCAACCGCACTGCTGGACCCTCTATAATTAAAGCTGCGTTGTGACTGGCTCCACACAGTCAAGGCTGTGGGAGGCCGGAAACACACTCAAGCACACACATACACACCAAAGACACCCTGCCCCCAGTTCCACCGCTTGATTGAACCACTGATCCCTTCCTTTTTCAAACACACACACAGACACACAAATCTTAAAGATTAATTCTGATTTGACAGAGGGTGAGTTTGCAAACACACACACACACTTGCTCACATGCCCTAATGCACAAGGTGTTTACAAAACCATTGTAGATGGCATTCAATTCATTAGCCTGCTCTGAGTCTGTGCTCAGTGCACTGTGGCTTGCAGGCAGGGCATCAGGATGGGCTGGCTGTGAATGGAGTCTCTAAAGAGAGATGTGCACAAGGCCACACTCATGTGACTGACAGCTCCGGGACCAGCTCACAATCCACCTCGTGCTTTTTCCGCTTGCAAACATCTTTTGGAAAACCTGGTTTCTTGTTGTTGATGTGACCTTAGCTGTGCACAAAGAAGCCAAAGACTGCAGACGTTTGAGATATTTTTGTGTCTGTGTGGTGAGGGAACCATGCAGTGATCCATTTGAGTGATCAGTCACTGCTGAGTAGACTAACAGTGCTGTTCTCTCACTAATGACATGCTGCTGTTTTAACATAAGGACACACACAGTCTGTTCAATGATGAGTCATTGCTTCAGCAAAGGTGCACAACAAAGGCTCACATGTGCTTTTTGCATGTGCCAAGAAAGACAAATGTACAACATTTCATCTAAATCCACTACGTCAATCCATAACCTTCAGAGAAATGTTCAAATTGCTCTTAATATTAAAACAAACTTCAGGGAACCAAAGATTTCCCACAGCAAACACCTCTCCACACAGATGAATGTAAGTATGTCACACACTCATACACAATTCATATATTCTCCTCTACTTTCTCCAAACACACACAGCAGGGTGGCTGAGAGGGAGGTCAGAGCCTCATGCTTTCCCAGCTGCTGTCTGGCGTCCCACAGCTGTCAACACCTTCAACACCACACACTGTATCCAGGAGAAAAGGCCACTGAGACAGTCTGGGGCCACATTCATGTTCAAAGACACGTGCACGCGCGCCCACACACGCACGTACACGCTGGCAGTCTCACGGGTCAGCTGTTTCAGTGTCACATCGTGAACTATACATTTCGGGGACTTAAACCTACATGGAGGATGAGATTGGGGGGCTTGGGCTCGGACACAGATGGTGATCTGATATTATGAAGACTCAATTTGGGACTTCAATTAAGAGTCGTGAGTGTCGGAGAGAAAATATTCTCCCAGGAATGTCCCGTGTAATTACACACACGCTTGGATAAGCGGAACAGTTAATAAACATCGATCCAACGATGCTGAGCTGCAGAAAATGAAGGACGGGGAGAAATGGGGGAAACGCTTGTCACCTCCTCGCTGGCCTTGAAAATTGTTGTTTCCCGTCAGAGAGAGGATGAGGAGCCAGGCTGAAGTGACAGCTTCCCCATCACCGGGGGATATGAATATGAGGGCTGGAACGTGTGGCACATGGGAAACACTTGGCCCGTCAAACCGGCCCCGTAAGAAGCCTAATCTGGACCCTTAGGGCAAAGATAAAGCGCAGTGCCCACATCGTGCCACAACCAGAATGACGCCACCTATGCGCCTCATCCTCAAGCAGGGGCCTCGGTCGGCATCATTAGTATTCTGCTCCATATGCGCCTATTGTTAGGCCCCCGGCGGAGGAGAGGAGAGGGAGGGGTGGCAGAGGGGGAGAAGGAGGTGTGAAGAGGAGGCGGCTGATTTAATTTCTTTTTCACTCTCCTTAATACTGGCTTCCTATTGTAGCAATGTTGGGACAACTCGCGGGCCGCACAAGAGCCGCAACAAAACTCCAAGACCGCAGAAATGTAACTAAGACAGAATCACCAAAAATACAGTGAAATATCAGAAAGGCTGTCACATTGTTCAGAGGCGGCTCAGTGGTGCGTAAAAGTTCATGCAGGGGCTGAGGGATGAGATCCTGCCGTAGCGATGCTGTCACACCCAAACTTTTATTCGTCTGGATTAACCCAGTTTTTAATTCTCATGTTAATGCTGGCACCGCTGCGCCACAGCGGAACGTATTCGGCGCAACTTGGGCTGAGCTCTGCACAGGAAAAGCCAAGATAATCACGTATCTCGTAAAAATGTTAACTGCAACATCAACACACAAGTCGGAGGAATAATTCATCCCTTTATGATGTGCAGAGAGCACAAATAAGAGCTTGTTAAGTAGTAAAACCTACAAAAGTCCATGATGAGGGAACAATGGGCCATTAAATAGTGGGTCTGTGCCACAAACGGCGGGTGCTCCACCCCCTGATTTCGTTACCCACAGGCATAAATCTCAGCCTAAACCGCAGAAACGCATTAGAGCCTTTCAAACAGAGAACCTATTAATCAAGCTGGGTAACTTTTTTTGCAGATAGAGGTCACGTCGAAACAAAAGACGCTGCCCAAACCAAGAGTCCATGCACCGGTCAAGCGGATTACAATGAGGATAGGCTGGAAAGGCTATTATATTCAAAACTATGTACATGCATGGGGTAAAGTGGGGTTCAGCGCAGGGTGGGGTAACATTGGAAGAACTGCCGGAATCCAAACGAGCAGTAAAAGACGCTCGATATAAACTTCTTACCAGCTGTCGCCTCAGTGTCAAGTTTTCCTGCCCCCAGCTGCTGAAACACGCCAGCTCTCCCCTGGAGCTGTCCTGGGGCAGGAGGTCCACCAGAGCCAGCGCCCCCAGCACAAGGCACTCCTGCCTCTGCTTGCGGAGCTCCAGCTCGCACAGCCCGGCCAGACTCGCCTCCAAGCGCTCCTTGGTCCGACTGCGCTCCACAGTCACCGGGAACGAGAACGCACGGTGCATGGCCCCCGCAAATCCCCGGATTATCTGCACAATAAAAGCTAATTATTCCCCTTATTTCGTATTTCACCCACTTTGCCCAGATTTACGAGGGTGTTCGCAGGCTATAAAGGGCCATGCTGCATCCCATTCCTTGTGATAGCACGGTTGCCTTGGAGCAGCATGGTCTCCTAGACCTTCTATGCGCTATACATTTTCTATTTCGCAGCTGTCAAACGCAGCAGCGGAGCTCCGCCCTCTGCGACCAGCCACGACAAGAAGGTGGGGAGTCATCCGCCCCTTCACAAATTCAATCTCAGCCTTCATTGGATGTGAGGGGGCTGGCAGGGCGCTGCGCGTAACGTTGTCCCATCCCCCTTGATTCATTACAGTGACGCGTCGACCTCACCCATCCTCTCATCTCGGCCTGCGACTAATGGACTACTCCAGGGGATGGTTATTTCTGGGGAAAATAGCGAAAGGCTGGGATTTTATCACCCTGAAACGATTTAAAGCCACAATGAAGGAGCAGCGCAAGGAGGGTAACAACCAAGGCCAGACTGAGACACTGCGGAAGAAAGCTGTAAAATACAGGATCCTGCAGTTAAATGATGGGCTATAATATGAAGACACTACACAGTGCAACAATATATTCAGGACATTATGAAGTAGGCTACTTGTACGATTCTGTGACCACATCATTTAGACAAGTGTTGGAAAAGTGCTGAAAAACGTCAGAATACACAGCTTTACAGCTTTAACTTTTATACCATTTAATTATCACTGGAACGTTGTGCTTAATTTCTAAGCAGGAATCAAGACTTTAATCATCTCCAACTCCAACACAAGGTGTAAAAGCTTGGCATGCCTCATCTACTATCACATTTGTGATTTCTCACACAACTTACAACTTCTTATCACAGGCCTAACGTTGCCAATTTAAAGTGCAAATAGCAAAGAATCAGCAGTATTGTCAATCTCTCCAAGTCCCTTGTGTCATATGATTTCATTAAGATAAACATAACTAATATTGTAGAGCAGAGCCCAATTTAGAAGCAACTGGCACTGGGTATAATTGTTGTTTTTTGCACCAAAAATGAAATAAAACAAATAAGTGACTATACTTACCGTACTTCACTGACTCCTTTTAACCTCAGTGCCAGTGGGTGGGCATCACATCATGGCTTCTTCCTGCATTCATCTGGTTAGTTAAAGTAACAGAGACAGTGTTAATGTGCAAAGCCTGCAACAGTAATTAAAGTGAGAGCCATGGAAATCCCATGGGAGATTTCCCTGAACAAACAGTAATAGGTTAATAGCCTGTACTATAGGTACAGCTCCTAAAATAACAATGCTTTCAATATGTATCATTAATATTTTAACACCTTGTGATTTTCTTTTATATTTTTAAAGTGCAGTAACGGATGAATATTTCATCTCAGTCATGCAAGCTTCCTCTGCTCAGCTTACTTTACTGTAAAGTCTCCTGAGGTCATACGTGCAGGGTCTTCAAGGACAACTCCACTTCCTGTTAGGGAAATAAAGCGAACAACAAAACAACCTGTGGCAGAAATCTCAAGTCTCAAAAGCTGCATTGGTGGAATTACCATTGAAGTAACTCTCCAGTCCAAGAACAGCAACAGACTTTTGTTCAATATTTTTTATTCATACTTCCAGTCTCTACTTCACATGAACCAGAAAGCCACTTTTATCTTCATTCTCTATGAGGCAAAGTCATCGGCAAATCAAAACCTACGCGCAGCGCAGGTTGGATTCTTTTGTCAGTGTGTACATGTGCACACTGCAGATATACACAACATATACTTACAGTATATTTATCTCATGTATAAAGTTCACTAAAAGTCTCTCTAGAGATCAAAACATTTTCTAAAAAAAAAGAAAAAAAAAACATACAGTAGAATTCTTTTTGAACAGAACTACACCAGTACATATCTTTTTTTAAATCAAGACACACTCAGAGAAGAGCATTTGCTATGAGTTTGATCAGTGGTCGTTTTCAGGAGGTGATTCCTACTGTGTGTTAACCAAGGCTGTTAGTCAGTACTGTGTTGTATGAGTGGCACTATTGTCTCGCCTGGCTCTGTAATAGCAAGGCAAATGCCAATTAATACAGTCAACGAAGCGCACAATTCATTAGTTGTGAGTGACAAAATGGTGGCATCCAGAACTCTCGGGGTCGCCTTGGTTTGACAGCTGTGCAGCAGTAACAATCATACAAGGTAACTGTATGAGTGCACATGAGAAAAGAAGGAATGAGAACTTGATTTGTTTTAGCTGTTTGTTGGAAGCCGTGAGAAATATTGGGGTTTCAAAGGGAACGATGAAAACAAAACAAAACCCTCAAAACTTTATTTGTATAACTGGTAAAATTAAATTCAGGTGTGCTGTGAGAGTTTACTGTAATTTGGATCTAAGCGGACGTGTGTTTTAAAGGTCCATGACACAATATCTGTCACTGTGAACTGTTTCCCTCAACTTTGAAATAAAATGCAATTGCCCCAAGATTAAAATCAGGTATCAAAGGTAACAAACCAAAGCTGTGAAGTTAAACTAATTTACAATGTTTCCCTCAAAATGGTTAAAAATGTTTAAATAAAAAAAAAAAAAAGTAATTCAAGCATCTGAAAAAGGAAAAAAAAATCCATTTCATCATACACTTTAAAAACAAACTCTTTAAAGCCTTTCAATCACATTTTCATATATATTTCATATATGTGACATTTCTGTACCATCATATACATGAAGCATAAATTCACTATTATCTTTCAGTGTCATCAGGATTGTGAAAGTGATTTCTATAAAACAGAAAACATTTCCAACCACTCACATTCAGGTCTTAAGGTTTCCATGTGTTATCATTACTCCTGCCTTCTTCAAATGTAATACACAAACAGCAGGGTCCAAATACTGAAGCTTTTTTTGCTGTTGTCAGTGAGCCAGTCCGTAACCCGCCACACAGGCACAGAGTAAAGACGACTTTTTTTCCCTTCATACTAATCACTCATTCTTGCCTTGCCCTGAAACAGACAAGAAAATGTGGCTGACATCATTTTGGAGTTGCTTCGGTTTGGGAAGTTTTGTAAGATTCACATAATAATCACCTCAATAATTTTCTATTTAGGCCAAAGCAACTCTATTTTTGAGCATTAACAAACCAGCAAGATTGAAATCCAGCCGTGTCTAATGAGTTTGGAAGTTGTAATCACCAGTGTGATTAACTGAAACATGCCAGTGAAACTATTTCCTCAGCCCTGCGTTTATATCCAAACTAAATCACTCCCATTCCTCTCTCATTCTCATTCTTTACCTGAAAAGGCCTTAAAGTGCTTCACTTTCTCTTCTGTTTTTTTTTTTTACACAAGGAAGTTTTTCTTAGTTTGGAAGTGCCTTTATCGCTGAAGTCTGTCAGCTCTAAGGGGTCTCTACTGACAAACTGTCGACAAAAGAGATGCTCTTTACTGCACCTACTCCAGTATATATATATATATTTGTATATATATATATAAATAATACATGACATATGATAAATACTTCATTTAAAACAAGGTGATAATTTGTGAAGGTACATTTCTACTTCTCTCTTTTGGTTCAATTTAGTTATTCTCATGCTTTCATTGCATCCAAGACAGACACTTGAAATGGGAAAAGTGGAGTATAAATCTCCATCAAACAAGTTGTTTTAAAAAATAGTTTGACATTTAGGGAGATACCAGTGTCACATATATACACACCGAAGAGCAAGTTAGCTTAATTCAGGCAGACAAAATGGGAAACCACTAACCTGGCTAGCATAAAGACTGGAAACATGTGGGAATGAACTTGCTATTTCAGCGGTTTTCCCCAGTTTCTATCATTATGGTAAACGAAGTAGCTAATATCCAGCAGAGGCAGAAGTTAGCTAGTTAACCCCAAGATAGCTATCAGGCTGTAGCTTCGTATTTAGGGTATAAACAGGAGAGTGGTTTTGATCTTTGCATTGAACTTAAGGAAAGTAATCAAATGAGCGAATCTCTGAAAATGTCAAACTACCCCTTTTTAACAAAGAGCGGTCAAGCCACTAATGTGGTGAAATGGACAAAGAGTTGCTCACAGAGGGCAGATGAAGGGTCCATCTCCAAAATGCTTTATATCCATTTATGAGAGAAAAAGCATCAAGTTCAAGTTGATTCAATTATAAAAATTTGGATGATCAAATCTGTTTTCTTCCTTTTGTCAGCCAAGGATTTTAAGCTACTCAGTATGCATCAAAAAGTTGCATTAATTGGTAGTGTAAGCAATCGGTCACTTTGTAAATGAAGGTGTAAATTCATTTTTCAAATCTTGGATACTTTATTTTGGAACAAAACTCTTCAGTTGTAAACTGTACCCTGGTGGGGCTAATGCAAGGCAGCATCCAAACGCATTAGCATTAAAAAAAGGCAGTCTGGCTGCAGGAGCCAGAAAAGAAAAAAATAAAATAAAATTAAGAAACATACAAGTGTGGTATGGTAAAAATGTCACACTTTACAGCACACATTTGTGCGCGCGCACACACACACGCATGCACGCACTCTCACGCTCACACACACACTCAGTCACACACATGCGCGAATATAATCGCGCGAATGCAGAATCATACTTGCACACTGGACATGTCACAGACATATCTGGCATGCATTTTTAGAAGAAAACACTTTTTGTTAGAAATTCTTTAACTGGTCTAGAGCTCTGATAATTTCTTTATGTACATAAATTAACAATAAATATAGGTAATGTTTATATATTTTGAAATATATATATTAAATAATGAAATATTCTTATATATTTCAAATATATTCATAGATTTTTTTCTAATTTGAAACATTTTTTAAAGAGATATAGTCACAGTTTAGTAATAAAACAAGTAAGAACACAGATCTCCCTACAGGTGTGGCTGCAGCATCCCTTTTTCAAAGAAGAATAAGTTGTGATCAAAGTCTGGCCTTTTTGTCCAGGCTAAAACATTCAATTTCTTTACAAGGATGAGGAATGATGTGGTGCAAGGTAGTGAATGCTGTGACTGGGGCAAATGATCATGTGAATATGGTCAGAAATACTGGTTCAGGTCCTCTTAATCTTTAGGTTCTACTTTTACATATTTCAACACAATGGTCTGACAGGGAACCAGCCCTGAAAGAGGCCAGAGTCAAACAAGGCAAGGAGCTTCCAGCTTCCAACAACACTTCTTTTCCTTTTTGGTTGTGGGATGATACTGCACTCTGATTACCTGGTGGTTTGCTAAAGAGACGCTGCAGCGAGGACCTCTAGGGGACGATTGGTTTGGAACAGTCGAGAGAGTGTAGAAAGCCATTAAGACTCGAAAGGACCCCCCCCCCATCCTTTTACTAAATCTCTCATCATCTTCTGTTCTTCTTTTTTTGACACACATAGACTGGAACTGGACCACATTAACACTGACCGAGGGGAGCTAGGTTGTCTAAATGCATGCAGTAGTTTTCCCTCTTTCCCTCTTGCCACTCTCCTGGTCGACATGGCTTACAGAAGGATGCACTTGAAAACAAAGAGTAGAAGGAAACGGTTATCCCACAAGTGTAGAGAAGGTGCAAGTCTCGCACCGCCCCTCAGTGCCTCAGTGATGTTGGGGACACCTCAGTTCCTGTGTGTGATCGGGGCACTTTCTGTCTATGACTTCCTCCTCTGGGGGTGTTTTTTTTTTTTTTACCCTCTGTGCGCTGGTTACCCTCTGTTCCTGTTTGTCTCTTTTGGACCAGCTCACTGTTGGTCCCACTCCTCCTGCTGTCTCCTCTCTCTCTTGCTGCTGCCTGCACACTGGTTCACAAACTAAACAGGTCCTATATTGCACAGCATGCCCTCATGGCCTTGTGGTGGTGTGTCAGTGATAGCGACTTCTCTTTTCCTCCGCCTCAGAGCTATATTCACTTAACCCAATGCCTCGCTGGAGGTTCAATAAAGAGTCTTTCATCTAAAGAAGAGAGACAGATGGGAAAAAAACAAAGTGTCAGCTTGTTTATTGAAGACGAGGAAAATCACACACTCCTAAGAAGTCGTGATTCTAGGGAATCTAATAGTGTAGCTTTTCTGGTTCACAGGCATCCTCTCTCAGTGGTGGATGTGATGCATTTTATAGAGCTAAAATGTTCATATACTGTGATGCAGTGCTCTTGAAAATCTATCGTACCAGCTGTGATGCTACTATAACATGTTGAGCTCTTACAAAGTGGTCATTCAGGTCATAACCGAGTACCTGGTCTAACAGCACCACCGACGACTTGATAATCTCCCTCCATTTTTGCAGCTCGGCGTCATGGTAACGCTGCTGTGCCTCCAGGAGCTGGGCCCACTCCATCTGCGTCTGAGGCAGTTTACTGGGAAACACATACACATCAGCAACGTTAGCAGAGTGCAGTCAATGAAGCTTGACTTCTATTTTGAGGGACTGCCAACAACCAACAGTTTGGTAAATACTTTAACTGAGCTCAGAGCAATTTGGGGCTAATCTAAGAGACTATGTCTTCCTGTCACACACATCAGCTGCCATATGGACATAGTTTAATGCATGTAATGGTAACAGTATGTGTGTGTACCCTGTGTGTATGTCTGAAATTGTGTGTGCTTTTGTGTGGTTGCCTTTGGGGAAACAAGCCAAATAACAATAGTGGATTTACAGCAGAACTTTGCTCAATCTGTATCTTAGATAACAAAAAAAGTGTGTGCATGTGTGTGTGTACCTACCTCTCATGAAGCCGCAGGCCTTGCCAGGTTGTTAAGGACTGTGCAGAGTATTCCAGCATCCACAGCTTGTAGAAGAGCATCATGTTGAGGAACACCAGCAGGACCAGGCTGAGGAAAGTCAGAAGATGAGTCATTCTGGTCTTTGCTCATTTTTCATAGTGCAGTTAAGTAGCTGATACGTTAAATGGAAATTACGTACAAACAATGATGGGAATACTGTAAACATATACGTATATCCGGCTATACTGGCTAATCAGATTATGTATATACCTTAAACAGATCCTATGGATGGCAATGAAAGGAGAGGAGAGAGAACAACAATGAAATATTTAGAAGGAGTCTGGTTTTCAATAGTAAATCAGACAAAACCTCTACACACACACACACACACATACACACTAAAAATGGATGAAATCATGCAACATAAATTTTAATGTGATGTCTCAATTTTGTAGTTTTATCCTCATTGTCAGACACACAAGCTTGTGTTTGTGTGTGTGTATTGTGGTCTGTCACGTACACAAAGCTGATGATGAGCAGCAGTTTGGAGACACTGTACAAAGCGAGGCCTCCGGGCAGGTGATGGTGTTCTGGACTCTGGTGCCGGGTCTGTGTGGATCCTGCCACTTGTTTGATCCTCTGAATCACTTCCTCGTCTGTCGGCGTGGTAACGGGGCTGAGTGCCTCGTCCAGATGCTGGCTGCGCATGTGGGGGAGTGGCCTCTTCTTCCGCCTCACCGTGGAGTTCTTCACTGCTTTGGCCTTGGGAGACAGCTGGTGGGTCTCAGTCAGTATCTCCTCCAGCTTGGACAACTCCAACTCTGAGAGGGAAGAGGACGCTTGTTACACGCCACAGTATTTAAAAAAAAAATCTACTTCTGTGATCCAGACATGCAATTTCTGCAAAATTTTGTGCTATGTGATTCTGTATTTACATTAAAAAATATATTCATATTGTAACTGCCAGAACAGACAAACTAACAACAATCAAATTTACCAAGATGGCGGAAATTTTCTTCCAGCCCACTCCAGAAATTTTTCTCTATGAAGCCTTTGACCAACCCCCATGGCTGCTTTCTGTAGCGCAGCTCTGTTGATACCCTGAAAGAGAGACAGAGAGAAACAAAATGCATCTTTAGATAAAAACAGACAGCCTTTGACAAAAAAATATAAATCCAAGTATAGTAAAATTTTAATTGGAGTTGTTAAACTTCCACCAGAAATGACCTTTTAGGGTTAAAAGATGACAGAAGTAGTCAGAAATACTGTTAATCAATGTACTACTCTCATTTTCCAGCCAGGTGTGTGTGGTGTGCATCTGACAATAAGTCTCTTACCGTAACCGACACTTGTTCTTGGCCACCCTGGTGAGCATGTAGCGGTTGAGAGTGTAGAAGTAATCGTGGTAGGGCACATCATGTGTGATGACCTCAGCGTCGATGATGTAACACTCACTCTCCTGACTGGCTTTATACAGAGTCTGATAAAACACAGAGGATAGGGTGTGTCTTAATGCAACATCGAACTTCAAAAAGATACGAATAATGAGAAGTGTTTCTCATGGTGGAGAGCTGACTGTACTTGTGTCTCAGTAACTGTGGCTGTTTTAGGGGCCAGTGGATTTGACAGTGAGATGGTGTACAGGATCTCTCTGGTCTGGTTCCCAGCGTCCTCTTTCTTCCATGGGTGGTAGACCACATCTACACCGCAAGATGACAAGACAAAAACATGAAAGACCTGATAAACACTGCAGGGAAGCACAGCGTTGACTTGCACGGTCTCCAGAGATTTCAGCTGCAGAAGCATCACAAATAAGAACCTGAAAATCGCCTCTGCTCCATGAAGTCACTCATGAACTGCGACTCAGTGAAGAGGATGTCGTAGAGCTTGTCCACACTGAACTTGTAGACCTCGTTGATGTACTGCCTGCCGTTCAGATCGTCATGGAAAGCCTGTACTTCACCTTCATGTAAAAGACAGAAACAGACGAGATAAAGTCAGAGACGCCTTCTTTAGTTCCATTTCAGCTCTTGTGATTATCACCATCTCCAACAGCAGCAGAGCATGTTGGACGTGGAATCTGCTGGAGCCACTCTCCCAGTCTGGGGGTCACAGCCCTTAATGCTCATATTACCCAGAAACCACTTTAGACTTCACCTTCCACATCTTGAACTTTTCATGCTCCCTCTCCCTGATATTACTGTCAACTTGGATTGCCACATCTATCACTACTACACCCTTCTCCTTCTTGTCCACCACCACCACCACCACGTCTGGTTGGTTCGCCCACAGTCGCACAGGATCTTTACTCTGTTTTCTCAACCACTCTTGATGGTATATCCCATCAGAACTTGGGGCCCTCTAATTCATGCTCGTCACAGATGTTCCTGTACACTTGGTAATGCCTGTCAGTATCTGCTATATATATTATCAAAACATATTTTATGACTGTGTTCTGTGCAGTTACCTTCGTCATGTGTTTCCGATGAGTCGCTGAGCTCAGTGGGTAGGTCCTCGTTGTCGTTGAAGTCAAGTGAGGGCGAGGGCACAGGACCACCAGGCCCACTGGTATCATTGTTCTTCTCTTCTGTCAGCAGTGGCACAGCCAGCAGCTCGCCGTCTGGTAGACAGTCTGCGTATTCCTCCGCCGGGAGGTCAAACTGGAGGAAAGAGGGGAAAACAACCATCAAATGTAGTAATAATGTTTCTTTGTTCATCTAGTTGCTGTCTGCAGTGTATGTTGTAACTTACTGTGATGGGTGTGTCATGGTTTCCTGGGCTGGGGATGGTGCTGTTGGGGACTACCTTCTTGTGTAGCGGTGGGGGGCTCCCTTCAGGCTTGGCCTCCGTGCTGCTTTTAGACAAGTTGTCATTGTTGATCTCATTCTCTTCATTGGGAATCTCTTCACTGAATCTGAAGGCGCCAGAGAACAGTGACAGGCAAAAACGTCATTCATCTCTACTTGTCTCTCTTCCTGCATGAGGCTCAAGTGGTGTTTACAAAGATCTTTTATGGTGCGTCTTTGTACTACTTTGATTCCAGATGGGCTGGATTTTAATGTAGTTAAACGAATGCCACTGACAGGATGTTTGGACAATCAGATTGAAAGGATCAGCTTCAGTGTATCTTAGAAACATTAGAAGTGAATTCAAGAACAAGCACTGTTTTGTAATTCACAAACAGTTGCGCTTCAATCTGTGTTTGCATGACAGCACCTCAACCTCATGAAAAAGAAGGCTGTTTTTGATTCAGTAAAATTCTTGAAACAAGACGATATGTGTGGGAAACAAAAGAACAGCTCACTAATGATCATACTGTGTGTGTACTTGCACTCTGATTAAAGCCACACTCACACTGAGACAGATTTTGACCTTCTTATTGAACCTCTGTTCAGCCTGTTAAGTAAATCTTTCCTTTTTGTCAGTATGACCTCACCTGGAGAAATAGTCCAGGCCGGTCGATGTTGGCCAAGGTTATGTTGACAAATTCCACTGCTAAAACATTCAAATCACATAACTCTGCCGACCTCACATGGCAGTCAACAGAAAACTTCAGACAATATAAGTACAAACGGATTCTAACCATGACTCTGTATTGATTTTATCTTGTAAATCCTCTTCAGATGTAAATGGAGGACGAGACAGAGCAGAGAGGGATCTCTTATGCCTTCAGAGGAATAGGTCTTTGACTTTCTCTTGTTGCTGCAGTATGCACAAGAGCCGGTAAACCAATAAGTTGAAAATAAATGCTTCCAAGTGCAGTCTAAATTGGCAGAGAGATGAGATGGATGTCAAGTGTGTAAATAACTGGATTATGTTTATATTTGTATGTGACTGAGCATGTGTGTATTGCTTATTACAGCTCATACCAGGCTCCCTAATTATTTTGTAATTTGGGTAATTAGGTAAAAATGCTCATAACTGCGGCCATAGAAAACTGATGCTGCAGCATGACCAGACTCACCCCATGGTGTTGAAGTCGTCATCAGGGGGAACATAGTCCTCATCATCACTTGTTAGGCCGAGCTCGTTGCCATAGCACTGGTGAACAAAGTGCCACAGTTCTTTGGGGCACAGTGGCTGCAAGAGGCACGAACCAGTCAAAATGAGCAAGAATTTGTTGATAATGCGGAATGAGATATGTGAGGCTAGCAGCATCACTATGATCAACATATGTGATTCTGCTGTGTACAAATGAAGAGCAGATGCAGATTTTCTTACCTTGTCCAGTAGTGCATTCTGCCACAGTCTGAACATCATCATGTACGTCCGGTCCCTGGCTCCAAACGAGGTGAAAAAGTGCTGTGAAGAATGAAAAATAAACTGTCTATAAAAAAAAAATCACTGTGGAAATTAAAGGTGCATTTTGAGGAGCGTGCTTTAAACCCTCATTGTCTGAATTTATCTGACATATCAGGGCAGAGATGGTGGGTGTTTATAACTTGCCAACTCCAGTCTCATTTGTGACAGGAACATGTCCCCCATGTTTGGCATGCATAATTGTTATTGCTGTTACGAGGCAGACTTTCTATCCTCTGAACCTCAGGCCCACTCTGGTTTCTCTTTAGGTGAAGATGATTTGATTCCACACAGTGACTTCTCAGTCTTCAGTGTGCCTAGGCTGTGTTCATTCTTTCTATATCATTTACCTTTTCAGTGTCTGTGCAGACCTGGATGGCATTGGGGATGAGGCGGGCAGTCTTCTCTTTTGTCATTGAGCAGATGTCCTTTAGCCGCACTGTCAGCTACATGCAAACACAAATGCACAAATGATATATATGCGCTATGCATACAAATTATTGCTTCAAGTATGACTCAGTGGAGCAAATATGAAACACAAAAGAATGCACAGATGTGCAGAGTGGTAATAGGCATACCAGTGTTTCCCAGCGGAAGATGTTGCTATAGAAACATATCCAGTTCTCAGAGAGGTAGAGTCGTCCCTGCAGGAGGATGTCCCGTTGAAGTGCGCACGAGTAGTCTGAAACATGGAGAAGTCACAAAAGCTGTGAAAAAAATTCCACCAAATATGCTAAGCATGATACAAATTTAAAAATTACATTAGGGAAACAACATCATTACCACAAGTGGTGAATAATTCATTAAGACTACGTCCATTTCAAATAATGTTACCCCCGACGTGTAAATAAACAGTTCACTTGAGGGCAGTCACTTGACCATTACACAAAAACCACCCACTGTGTGTATATTTTGTTTACAAGCTGTAAATTCAGCATAATAAAAGCAAACCACAGTCACACCCTGAGCTTTTATTTTTAAGAAATTACAGACAAAAGATGGCATTCATCACAGAATTGGGAAAATCACGCAAAAAACAAATCATCTAAACTTGGGACACGATGTGTTCAAAGCTGAGTGTGGCTTGTAGCTTTGAGTGTGAGAAAAGTTTATTATCAGGTGATAGGTTCCTCTAAAAGAGGAAGGGGGGTGTCTCCAAACTGTGGAAGTCGTTTTTGTTTACATTGTACGGCATCAGCGAACAAAATCTAGACAATCGCATCAGTATGTTCAACACTTGGAATATGCCCCCTCTGTGTTGTGTGAAGATTAATCATTTTCTAATTACTAATAAGTAAGCTGCACCCTGCCACTCCCCAGATGGCCCCAGTGTGTCTGTGGTGTCCACTCACCCACAATGAGTCTCTCTGTGTCAGGGAGCTGCTTGAAGAGTTTCCTAAAGTCTTCATTGCGCTGCTTGTATGTCGGGCTCAGCACCTGCAGTGACCGACAGAGTCAGCAACATCAACACACACACACACACACACGCACAGTCACACACATATGCTTCCAAAGCTCGCACTCTTCATGCTCACTGCCTCACTCACACACAACTGTCCTTTCTGTCACGCAGCGCAGGTTATTTGTGAGCATGTGAGATAACCTTGTTAAAACCTCCCACAGGGTTGATGCCTTTCATTCTGTGGGGAATTTTGACAAGCACTGGACATGGACATATAGTGAATGGCAAGCAGAGGTATGTGGCTTGAGTTATCTGCAGTCATTAATGACATTTAACAGCAGAGCGATTTGAAGCGCATTTCCAAAACATCAGCCCGCTGCAGATCATTCAATACACATGCTGCTGTGACTGTGAGCATTTACAATAAGAGTCACATTCTCAGATTTGCATTACAGAGCAGCATGTATCTGACAATGAGGCTTTTGTTTAGAGACAAGGGGAAGGACAACTGATGAAATCTCAAGTATAAACAAAACCGTACAATTGTTTGAGTAACCTGGTCAAATGGATTCTGTCCAACACTGGGAAGGACATCAATTCAACATGATCTGATTTTCTCTTTTGCTTGGCTTCAGCAGACTTGATTATTTGCAAAGTGCAAATGTGTAAAATCTTGGAGCGTGTGCTGAAGAGTGGGCTCTCACTGTCTGCGCCAGATGCTTTCCTTCCACAGGAAAACTTCAAGAAACAATAGCTGCCAGTAGAATAACATGAGGTGTAGTGAGAAATATACAGTTCTTTGGATTGGAGCTGGTGGGAAAAGAACAGTTTGTTCACATTAAAAATCACTTCGAATGCTTCATTTGCAAAACAAGAAGTGGAAATACTGAACACAGTCTGTTGGTGCTCCTACTGGCCTTTGAGAAAAGTGTGGTGATGTGGAAAACTGCTCTGAAATCATGTGAGTGACATCTCTGAGAACCCTTACTAATTGCCTGGGATTTACATTTACTGCTTGGACTGAACGACACCATCATCAACACCATCGTCTTTTTTTTTTTTTAAGCCATCATCGGTTTCCATTTACGACCTAACACACCTACACTGTTTACACATTAAGTCACTCACACAGTAATATAGTGATCGCTCGAGACAACAGGCCTCTATGAGCTCTGGGAGAATTCAAATAGCTATGACTCATAACCAAACCAGTTGTTTTCTTTAGTGGTGGAGAACTGCCACAGGGCTACGCTTACAGCAGCATAAAGTAAAAGACAAAGATTGCTACAAAACCTTTTCCCTGGTCCAAACCACAACATTTACCAGCTTCCCCACATTGTTTTGTTCACTGTCCTCCTTTGTTTTGAGCTTACAACTTACAGCAGGGATGTCCTCTGTGTCCCACTCAGGGTCTTGAAGATTTGAGGCAGCCCAGCCCCACTCCCAACCCCACTCCCCTCTAGCTGGACCCTGCAGAAGCCACCCTGCCAGCGCCTCATCCAGCTCCAACACAGCCTCCCAGTCTGACATAGTACAATCCTCATCCAGTTCCATATCCATTGCGCCAAATCCCCTTTTTGGCGCCTGGGTGGAGGCGAACTTTCCACAACGGGCCCCAGCGGAGTCCTCGTGAAGTTGGTGGACTTGTCAGTTACAGTAGGTTTTGGAAAATAAGAGCAGACAGAGCTGGTGAGTCCAGTGGTTTGGAAGCTGCAGTACCCGCCCCCTGTTTTGGGTGCTGCTCCCTTTCAGTGTTGAGCAGTCGACACGGCACACTCCAGCCACATGATCCTTGTCTCGCTCTGTCGTTCTGGGGCTCTCTCTCTCTCTCTCTCTTCCTTTCACACACACAGGCAGACGAATTACGGCCGTTGCCCTCTAGTAACCCCCGTCCAACAAGTCCTTTATTATCATGCCAGTAGCTTTTTCCTTTTTTTCTGCTTACTCCTCCTAGTAAGTGTGAGTGTGTGTGTGTGTGTGGCGCTGTCCAGGTCTGAGTGCCTTGTAGTTACCCTGTTTACGACCAGCAAATAATGAAGCAAGTAGACTTTGTGGAGGGAGGAGGACTAATATAAACAAAGATGTGGCGAAGAATGAAGAAAACGAAGCTGAATAAAAGAGAGGAACCACTGTTGTGGGTCTGCTGAAGCATGTGTGGAGTCCATCTTGCTGACTGACCTACTGATTGAGTTACAGAGAACAGATGTGAGCGTAACCTCCAGTTACCTTGGTCTGCAAAACAACACCATCAATCTTACAGGGGTCTGTGCTGGGCTGCAGGGCACTGCTTATGTCGCAGGGTGAAGTGGCTGGATAAACACACTGTAAGTATCTCTCGGCTTATCTTTTTTATTTGGTTGTTCATGTTACGCATGAAAATCTCCTGTGATCTAAGTAATGTTGCTCAAAGCCCTGCACATTGATGATTTGTAGGTATTGCACGTATGAAGGCGTCCCCACCCTTCTCGCTGGTATCGAGGTCATTCATGCTCTCCTGATACCTGACCACTCTCTGTTGCTCTTCTTAGCAGGCGAGAAAGATGCAGAGCTTGCAGCTCCTATTTTAGCAGCGCTTAACTAACAATTGGTGTGCATGTCCTCCCACTACTCTTAACTAAATATATTTCAAGAGTCAAGAATGTTGGCATCGTGGTGGAGGTCCCAGTGGCAGTGAAAAGGAATAACACATCAATGTTACTACAGCTCATAGTTCATTGACTCCTGCTGGATGAAGCAAATGTGTGGCCCACATTTGTGCAATGCAAATTGGCGAAGACATCCACCTTTCCCCTTGCTTTGTTTCCCAATCCTCCTTTTTTGTTAAACCAGAGGCAGAAGAGACAATAAGAAGTGGGAGGAAAAAGATATGAATCTTCTTAAAAAATCTTCAGTAACTGTCTTCTTGGGAAACAGTGCAGGTCATTGATGCAGAGCTCTAAAAACACTTTCATCCACACTGAGAACGCCTTTACATCATGTGGTTGAAATTCCCATGGAATGAGCATTCATCTGCCAACCGGAACAAAACACTCCTCGAAATTACTCGTGGTGTGTGCGATCAGAGTCATCTGTTATTTCCTGCTCAGCCAGTTCATTCTCTCTTACACTGTACGTCCAGCAAAGAAAGAGGCCATTGTGACTGATGCAGTGCCCGGTGCTCAGGTGACAGTGAGAGATTTGTGATGAGGTAGATACACCAACTTTATTGATTTGGTTAACTATTAACTTGCTGGACAAACAGTAAGTGACGGAAGAGAGTGGTACTGTAAAGCAGGGTGGGGTGGTTTTAAGTGTGGTAAAGTGAGGGGGGGTTGAAGGCTGGAGGCGTGTGTCCATCCTGTTTGTAATTTGATGGAAAGTCTGACGAGGTACGTGGGCGAGCGGATCGATCTGAGTGAAGCAGCATGCGCGGCGCCACATTCACTACCTGCTGCATTTACCTGTGTTGATCTAAACAAATGCAACTCATCGACTGCGTTAATCTCACTTATCAATCAATGCACTGTTTGCTTGTTAGTGTTTTTTCCTCTGTCTGTGTCAGTTGCTACGGAAGCGTTGCAACAAAAGCGGAAGGTGAATAAACACACTTTCAGAGGAGCAACGGCCGCAGTGCAGATCTCTAATAGGCTCAGAACTCACATTGGGACGGATGAGTTTTTAATCACTGTGGTTTCAGTGCCATGGGAGGTCATCATTGCCACGTAGAGGTGCACACACAGAAAACCACGCATACAATCTCCTCCATGCAGGCGTATCACAGGCGTTACCTACATATATGGTCAAAACCAACTGAGTCCAAGTATCAATCAAAACTGTTTCACTTATTGATTGTACTTTTGTGTTTGCTCTGTCATTACAGATGAGTGTACAAGATATCAGGAACACACCCCCCATGTGAAGACGTGGGACAGCATTTTCTCAGATGCAAAAATATAATCACTGTGGTTCAATAATTCAAAGCTGCTTTGAAAGCAGGTGAAACACTCTAAAGGAGCTGGAAGATTTGGGGACTTTTAACAAATGAAGCTGATGATACTTTGGCATTTCTCTACTTGTACAAAGAATACCATGAAAAGACCAACATCAATAATGCATTTGGCCATTTTCCAATATTTTACAACCCCCCTGTCTGTCTGTGCCATTTAGCCTCAGGCCCATTAATTCATACTGAAGAGCTCAAACAGGTCACACCCTACATACTATCTATATCAGGGCTGGGCAAACCTTTTGGCTCAGGGGCCACAATGAGTTTTAAAATTTGATGGACAGACTGGGCCTCTATCAGATGGATGGAGAGTGTTTGTGTGAACTAATATAAAATACATGTAAAAGCCATTACCTAAAAGAAACGATTTAAAATACATTCAGTTTCAGTAGTAGCAGTGTTGTTGGTCACCCTTTTTTTGCCAGGGTATCAAAGTTTTTGGTCTTATACCAATATTTGATGGGCCAGATTAAAAAGCCCAACCCATATATGTATATATAGTTTGCCCATGCCTGACCTATACTGTAAACTTAAACCCTTAAAATTAAAATATATGCAAATGAGAATATATGAAGAAAATGAATCAAATTCAGCTTGAAGTAAAATTCACAGCCTCTGTTTCAGCCTCACTTGGTCCCTTTCTATAATAATATAACTGGACTCTGTTATAAGAACCAAATGTTACTCAAACTGAGGGAAATACACTTGTTGGGAACTACATTCAGCAGTGGATTAACACACATGCTGTGGTATGGCAGTCAGCAGTACCCTCAGTATAAAAGTGTGTGTTTTTATTGCTCTCTGTAGATTTTGGACAACCTTAGAACAAAGGAAGCACTTAAATTAGTTGGATCAATTCATGGTCTTGTAATGAGATTTGCTGAATATCACCTGCTAAATCCTTTTAGATAACACAATTGTGGGGCAATGCAGTATGTTTGACAAGAGCTGGTGGTCGTGACTTCTTGTACACCCCATGTGCATT
>OMNW01033320.1:0-13673 GCA_900303245.1 Selene dorsalis
TTCTTTTTTATACAAAGAGTAGATTGGGATTTTTATTTTCCAATATCTGAATGTTGGAAGTATTGTATTGGAGAAAAAAACAGAATATTATAATTATCATGCGCATTGTCCTCCAGCTATACAGTATGTATCCTCATTTTCTTAGTGGCACCTGGAACAAACATGCAGAATATATGCTTTTTCCTTGTTTGTTTGTTTTTTTGTTTTTATTTTATTTTTTTTGTTTTTGTATTTGTCATCAGTATGTTATCTGCATGGAACAGGAAGGTTTGCATCAATGGATCCTTCATGCTTTTTAACTTCCTCTGATTCTGTTTGTACTGTATGTATTTTTTCTAAGGCTTTTGAGGCAGACCACAAAAGTATAGGTCTGCCTGTGACAGAGGCAGGACTTGTATATTTACTGGCTACCCGCCACCTCTGCAATTGCAGAGTGGTTTGTTGTGCACTTGTATTACTGAAGCACCCAATAAAACACACTGTGGTTGGCTTGTGAGAAAAAGCTCGGCTCTGTTTGGGATTTGTGTTTGGCTGCATCCTCAAATATTTACACCTTTTTCCAGTGATCTTCCATTCTCTCAGTCCAAGTCTCACCGCAAGATTTGCTTTTATGTCTCACACACACACACACACACACTCACATACACACACACAGTAATAAAACTTTACAGTCAGTAACATCAGCTCACATACACTCCTTATCAGACACTGCACCTGCCTCACTTGGGTTTGACAACATTATGGCTCCTATCCTACATTAGCTTGTAGCTTTACTACAGGAGGTGTAATGTCTTCATCTGTTGGTCAACATGACATCTCAGAATCTCATGAATGGATCTCCATAAAATTTAATGGATAGGCAGACCTTTGGGCCAAGGAAGAGGTGTTTTGGCACTGATCCAGATTTGAGGTGTCCTACAGTTGCAAGGACATGTACTCTCACAACTGTAATTAAATAGCTCTTTAATGTAGCTGTGTGTAGTTTGATGCATTAATTAACAGTGCTTGCTGTCGGGATGACGGTGCTGACACATTGGTCACAACTTTGGTCTTTGGTTTTGCCTTATTTCCAATTTTTTATTCACATTTCATTGAGTTCACAAAATAAAACTTTCAACTTTTCAGACACTTCATACAAAAAATCAGCATAATGCCTCTCCTAAACAATATCCAACCAAATAAGTGATAAAAGTCTTTGAGAAAACAGAGTATGAGTGTTCCTTCGGAAAACAGTGCAGTTTTTGTTGCTGCGAGAAATTACATAAAGGTCTTTGGTTATTTTCAACATTAAGAAATAGGTCAGTTAGAAGAGGTGGTATATCCTACCTATAATATTAGATGTAGCTGTATTTGCTACTTTAATCTTAATCTATGTGATAATATGTACAAAGTGAAGTAAAGTAAAAATGGAGTGAAAATCAGTAAAGACATAAAAAAACACCTTAAATGAATTTGTAAGCCAGCATAATGTAATATCAAGGTTGGTCAGTTTTTTTCAAAGACTTTCATCTAGATTTTGTCAAAATCAACATCTAAGGAAATGTAGTTTGATCTGTTTCTCTCTGTGCTTGTTGAATAAATGGGAATCATAGTTTTAAAAGTAGTCAATGATTTTTGTGGGGAAAATAATATGAAAAGTTATTCAAACAGAGGGAGCAGAAAATGTGTAGAACAGATGAGGCTTGTAGCAGGACTTATTTCTAGCGATCTCATTAAACGTAACATGTTTTTGGCAGGCTGCCATCTTGGCATTATAAATTAGTTATTCAACAAAAGCTTTTAAGCCTTTTCAAGTGAACGACAGCTGACTTGTTCCAGTGCTCCTTTCTTTTTAAGGTTTCCAGTTGGGATTCTGGAGCATTAAAAAAAAACCCTACTGCTCTTGAATTTAATGAATGCTCTGATAGGTCGGGGGTATGCATAAATATGATGGGTGCTGAGATTACAACAGTGGAAAGATACTTGGCAAAGATTAGATGGGAGGATTAGGTTGATGTGTTGCAGTAATACAGTTTGTCTAAAGGAATTAGCCTCAGATCTTAAAACTATATCAAGCTGTTCTGTTATGACTGTATGCTTTGTGGCCTTTGTGCAAGACAATACTAGAATATAGATGTGGTGATGTGATGCCATTGTGAATCACGACATCATTGTTGCTTTGAATGTTTCACTCGGTGTAAGCATTATACAGCCTGAATGAGGCGTTGAAAGATGAACAGATTATGGTTTCTTCTTTCTTTCAATTTAAAAGAATAAATCAAGGCTTCAAAATGGGGTTTAATTAAGATGAGCATGTGCCAGTGTCAAAATACTGAACGAGCCACACTGTTATTGAAATAACATTATCTAGTAACCTGTAAGTCCTTTTGAGTAAAAGCTTCTGGTAAGTGAGTAAATGTAATACAGAGTTCACACATCACCCTATTTAACTTTTCAACATGTAAGTATTCAGCTGCTGCAGGACTGCTCCCACCTTACCTTAAATTTCTGCATATGTAATTTCACAAAAAAATACAAAAATAGTTGCAAAAAAAGCAGGCTTTGAAATGTTGGTTGCACATAAAGGGTGCAAATAGTGCAGAGAATTGATCTTTAACCTCCACATTAACCACATTAACCTCCTGAATGTGTGACAATATGCTGTTATGCCACTGCACACAATAAATATTTTCAGCTCTCTGGTGCTGAAATAACATGTTATTCATGATGAGTAATTCTTAGATGTATGCACAGGCTTGTGGTCAGTTTAAGTGGTTTTTCAGTTTCTATGGCCAGTGACAGCAACTTAGTCATAGCCAAAGTTATAGCAAATTAACCTTCTTGAAAATAGTAAACAACACATCACAGTCTTCTTCAGGGGTGGAAGATGTTCTCCCACCAATACTCAAGTTAAAGTTCTGATAGTGGACTGTAAATATACATATACATCATTACTTTGGACGGTGCAAATGTACAGAAAATGTACATAAAGTATTAAAAATAACAGAAGTGACACTGTTACATATACTTGTGCATTTTATCTGCGTCTCATTGCTGTAATTTACAGTTGAGCTAGTCTTATAGGCACTCCAGCCAAATGACTATTTTCATTATGTATAAATCTGCTCTTTATTTGCTTTATCGACCCATTTATGGTTTGGTATAAAAAAAAATTAAATAAACAAAAAAACAGAAATGAGGAGAAATGTCATCTCAAATCCACACATCAACATCATTATTAAGAATAAAGTGATATAAAAATAGTTGTTTATTTACATGCCAAATTATTTTCTGTCTATGAAAAGTCTTGAGTAATGACACAGTGCATTCAGCTCTACAGAGCGTCACATTTATAGCCCCTTCATTTCTATTAAATCCATGTTAAATATAGAGGGGTTAAGTGCTGAATTTGCGGCATGTTGCAGTAAAATGTGACATAAAATTGAAATACTCATGTACAACTATCCTAGATTTCTTCTTGAGTACTTTCTATCGCTGCTTTATTCGACTTTATTTTTATTATTATTATTTTTTAAGTAAATGAATGTTGATTTTTTCATTATTGTTTCTATTTATAGTTTTACTGTGCTCGGATTTAATGGTGTTTAAAAATGTCCCACAACTCAAAGTTCATACGTGCGACCTCCTGTTGCAACCACATGTGTTGTCAAACTGTAATTGGAGAAAGATGTATAGACTCTAACGTTCTGTGATGTCGATCAAATGAAAGGTGTTGAGGTTATTTAATGCATATTAAACCCACATGTTGTAGGGCTGTGCTCTTTCCAGAGTAGGACCGGTGCTGTTCAGCCCACTGCAGCCGCGGTAGGCTACTTCCGTTCCGCAGAGGGCGACAGGCACCAGCCAGCCGAGACTGTGGCGGAGGTCCAGACACAATAGACTGGGTAAGTTTTATTAGCGAAGAAAATAGGCGATTTCAAGCCAACGTTTCGCCGTGTCGACATAGCAGACGGTTCGGTGTGCCTCCCGTGTGTGTTTTCAGGTGAGGTAAACGGTCGGTTCGTCGGTACACACGCGCTGAAAAGACGAGAAAACAAACAAGACGACGGTGGTTAGTTGGTCGCACGGAAAACGGGCTACGGCTATGTGATGGAACGGAGACGTTGTTGGCTACTGTCTGACGCGTTAAATGTTTCGTTGTCGCAATTAGCCTTGATAAACGTCCCAGAACGCCCCGTGTTAATAAACACGAGCGCAGTGTTTCGTGTAATAATCGATACAGCCTATGTCTGAATTAGTATCACGGTTTCCCCCGGCTGTCGGCTCACTTGAAAAGGATGCTTAGCAAGCAGGTTTCCCCCCCGCACTGCTCCAAGAAGTAGCCGCAGCCGTGAAGTCGTTGGGCCCGAGTGTTATAGTTGAGGAGGGTCGGGGGGTGGGTGGTGGGTGGCAGGTAGCACTAAGTTTGTATATCGGAGGCTTATCACCATAATGAATTTGGTAATTATGTTGAATGTAATATTATTTAATGACAAACGTAGCAGCCTCGGTTCGAGTTGTGAAATGGTTAACCGTGCACCTAGCTAGCTCGTCGGCTAACGACACTTGGTTCACCGTCACGGAAACGCAGGCGAACGTTAAAGCAGCTTTGTTAGCGCCCCCTCCCACACATCCAGCTGAGCAGATGACTGGGAGTGAAATTTACCACATCATATATCAACGTTTATTATACATCTGTTGTTGACACGATCACCACAACAACAACAACTGCACAAGGTAAACAAGAACCCATCATCAGCAGCAGACTTGACATACCTGGTTAAGTTCAGTGCAACATTGTGCACTTGGATTCCTGTTTACCGGTCAGAAGTGAAAACCACCGGGATGATAAAATTGCCTGGAGTTGGCCGTGCATAAATTTATTGAGTGGACATTTATGGCCGTCTTCACCAGTTGTATATTGTAATAACCCCAATTATGTCATTAATTAATCATTAAACATGACCTGGGCAAGCAGAAAAAAACAGGGTGGACATTTAAACTGGTTAAAAAATATACTATTTATGACTAATGATTATTCTCATGATAAATTATTCTGGCAGTTATTTTAATCGGCCCTTTTATTTCAAGCAATTTCTGTCAAGTACCTATTCATTTTATCAGAAAGAGGATGATGTTCCAAAGCAAGCACCTAAATTTAGAGCTGGAGCTTTTAGTTATCAATCAGAACGAGTGACTCTTAATTTAAAATAGGGTCTTTGTGCTTCCTTTTGCAAATGCACTGTGCAATCTGAGGAAACTCCACTGTGTGACTGTGGTCCTTCTCTCTGCTTTGTTAAGTCTGAGCTCCAGCGTGACTTAGTGATGGTTTGATCCCAATGAAAGGGTTCTACAAAATTCTAGTGAGCAATAACACCAGGTCTAATTCTATACAGGAGAAGATTATAATTATTTACAGTTGGCATGTGATTATTTGCATTGCAGTGCTAGACAGGGACAAACACACATGAGCCAGAGAGCTGCACATAAACTATATATTTCTCATGAGGGCTTTAATGTCTTTTTAAAAAATCAACCAAAACATGGGTTAATGACAGCAGCCGAGCTGGGAGCTGGGAGATCGCCCGTATTGACATTTTAAAATGTGATGACAGTGAAAGTTACCCCACCCCCACCCACATTCTGCCACCAGAGGAGATTGGATGGTCTGCTGGCGGTCGCCGGTAATGACAGTATGAAGACACAGATGATTACCTAACACTGATGTGCAGCTAGGCAGCCCAAAAAAAAATCTCAGTGCTTGAGTGATCTGCAGGAAGTGTGGGTGAAAATTCCTTCATTGAGAATAGAAAGACATTAGCTGCTAAACACCGAAAGAGACACATACTACGTATATGATTTAGTAAGGTACCACATTTAATGTTCATATTTGTAAGTTGAACAAACAGATCGTTGCTGTGTGTTAACATTTGCTGCTTTTACTTTAAAGTATGTCATTTGCCCCTGGGCGCCCAGTGTGTGTGTGTGTATACATCTCAATGAGCTTTGTATATGAAAATATGAAAAAGAGCGTCTCTAAATAGTTAAAGTTACTCGTGGGTTACAAAACAGCGTCTGCTAGGTCCTGCTTTAGTTCTAAATCATTCAATCGTAAAGACAATGCTGCACCTCTTGTACCCGTGTGGTTACATAGATGAGTTATTTGGCTGGTATGATTCCTGCCTCAGGATCCGGCTCTTCTTCAATCTAAAGCGGTATGTCGGATGAGGATTCCCGTGCCAGCACCAGCTCTTCCTCATCGCCACCTTCCTCCAGCCAAACCAGACAGAGGGACACACCTTGCAAGAAGAAACGGGAGAGCAAAGCCAGCATGAGCAAGACCTCCAAGCTGCTTTCCACCAGCGCCAAAAGGTAAAAACCAAAACCCCCCAAATCATATAGTGATGAATGAATGAATGAATTTCTGGTGTAGCAGAATTATTAGAGTTTTCTTTTTAATTAACCCCACTTCTCTCTGCGAAAGCGAGCCATACATCAAAAGACTACTTGTATGAATAATTTAAAAAAAATCAACAACTGTGGTTCCATGGTGTTGATTTCTTGCATCAATAGTCAAAAGCAGCCAAATGCGATGCCACAGTTAGATTTTTCCATTGCAGCTGGGAATCAGATGTTTGAGCGTTCAAGTGTAAATTTCAGAAGAAGAAGAAGCAGCAGCAGTGTTTTCCAGAGCTTCCTCCTTGCATCATCGTTGAACAGTCATATAGGAAAAAATCTGAGCGCAGATGAGAAACACATGATAATTTCTTATACCGGTACCCTCAATAGACAATGATCTACACAGTCACAAGATAGGCTGTGTTTATAGTAAGTGACACAAAGCTTCCCTTTTTCACTACTCGAAAAAATAACAGAACAATTTTCACTCACTCAGTCTTATTATAACCTACTTTCACAGTTACAGTTTGCTGTTTATGCAAATACCATAAGATACAGTAAACCGCTGACTGACTGATCCACATTGTAAATAACATTTTAAAATAAATGTGACACAAACAGAATTTGTGTCTTTTTTTTTCTCATGGTTTAACAGCAGCCTCTGAATTGTAATCACGATGATGATCGGGTGTCTCTGTGGGTCTTTCGGAGACTGTTTTCACATCCCGTTCTGTGTTTTACAGGATTCAGAAAGAGCTGGCTGACATCACACTGGACCCTCCGCCAAACTGCAGGTAGGTTTCACACTTTGCTCCAGTTAGTTCTGGTGCACTCATAAGGAAAACACTGAAACCAAAACTCAGATAATAAGCACTTACATGATTGATGCCCCTCTCACTGATAAGGGTCATTCTGCAGTGTGTAAAGTAACATGATTTTGTATCTACACATGATTTGTCAACTGCATGCAGAGACTTTTGTACAGAATCAAGATGGATATATTTAACTAGCCTAACTAGCTCATCGATTACAGTATTTCTTTTTTAATCCATTCAGGATTGAAAAACCGTCACACATGGGCAACACATAAGATATAGGTTGTTTGTCGCTATCAATATTGGTCTAACTGTCAGTTAGTTAGAATAATGAACTCATTTGTTAGGATAAGAGATGTTCCGATACCATTATTTCCCTTCAGATACCGATTCTGATACTTGTGCTGCGAGCATCGGCCGATACCGATACCGGTGTGTTTAAAAAAACAAATCATTTTATACACTGTGTGTGTATAGTACACACTACTACGCCTGCGTGGATGTGATATGATTATCATTGTTGTCAGGCCTGGTTCAGGTTAAACCCTCAAAAACATGCATGAATACAGCAAAATAAAGCCATTTAACTTTCTTTTATTGTCATTTTGACAACCAGACACAACTGAAAATGATCAAATGTCTAGGAATAAATAACAATTCCCTTTAAAATGCCAGAGTGCAGCCACTGTCGCCGCTCTAACTGAGTTAACTGGTTAACACACTTCTGTTTCTAATACACTTGGTATCATATCGGTGCCTGGATTCCAGTGCTCGCCCGATACCGATGTCACCATTTTCAGCAGTATCAGAGGCATTTTCAATACTGGTACTGGAATCGGAACAACTCTAGTTAGGATTCTAATAGACACCCCAACTGTCTGGTAACATGCTCCCTGGTTTACTTAGAATATTAATTGGACAGTCTTCCACATTTCCCCTGTCTTTGACATTTTGTTGTCATAGTGTATTTTGCATGAGGGTTTGATATAATAGTATGAAGTGTGGCTGACTCTTCTGCAGCTGCACTATAATGTTTTGATTAGAGATTCTGTCCTTAAAACTGGATGGTCTGGGCTCAGGCTCTCACTGCAGCAGACCCCCTCCCTCCTGCAGTGGGAGCCTCAGGCCAATCTGTGAAGTCCTCACAGCTCCAGGCTGCTGTGCTGCAGCTGAGCGTGACCTCTGACCTCCCAGGGAAAGGAGAAAAGAAAAAGAGGAGTCTTTCCCATCACAGCTAAGTAGATCAAACAAGAAACCTCAGGTCACAGGCCATCTACAGAAACAAACACTGTCTGGATAGTTGCTTAATGAAAGAAAAGTCGATGCCTTTTCACAGTCGCAGCCTTGAAACCACGGTTTTGCTTTGAATGTTGTTGCTGTTGTTTTTCACACGTATGGAAACAGTGGTCTCTTGGGCTGATTTCTGGGTGGGAAAAATAACACCAGACAAAAAATGTTACATTGAATTTGTTCTGTACCTGCTGCCACAGGCAGCCAGCCTTCATGGTATGAGGATTCTTGTCGGTTTACTGCAGGGAAACACCTGTCATTAACATGGTTTAGTTTACCATCTGGCATAAATGCATTTTTCTGTGCATCATTTCAGTAATTGATCCACTCAGTGATTTAAAAAAGGCAGAAGTTACTTAAAACAATGCTTTTGGGTTTAATTGCTCATAAGTAAGTACAAGCACAGCACAGTTTTTAAGTTTTTATACAATATCTTCTGAGTATCTGTTAAAATTGCACTTAAATGTATTACTAGGAAACAGGAAACGAGCAACAGAGCAGTGAACTGTATCATGGTGCATAGCAAGAGCCTTATTAGTCTTTGTAAATTTCCTTCTTAACATTATGTTCCTGGTTAAATCAATGGCTTAAATGGTGGATTAAAGAGCGCAGCTGAAAGTTACTGTGACTGAAAATTTTCGCAACAGCCTTCTGCCATTTAGGCAAAGTCATAATGGACCACTTAATTACAAGGTTGAAGCGTGACGGCTTAAAATACAACCTGCCTCAGCACATGATGGATTAAAAGCCATGTTTCACTTGCTACTTCATATGATATTGTAATGCATCTAATGTAATCATTTCAAATTTCACAACTTGAAAATACAGCCAAACTTAATTCATCAATAGGGATTCAAATGTCTTCATTTGCATGGTATTAATGGAAGTGGTCATTTCTATGTTTGAGTATCAGACAATATTAGGCAGGACCAGTGGTACTGATACACTCTCTCTACAGTTCATTTATTGGTTATAAATGGAACTGTTGCTAATAATTCTTCCATCTGCAGAGGCTTTCTGAATGAATAAATCCCATGAGGACGTCCCACAGCCTTGAGTGACGTAATATGCAGGTGTTTACTTTCAAACCAAGAGTCCAAAACCCAAACATTCATTTAAAGTGATGTAAAACCTGGCAGTAAATTGTCTGTTGATGAACTAAATAATGAATCCTCTCAGCTCTATATGAAATAAATCCATCTCAGAGCTCATTGATCGCACCATATTGCAGTGTCATAATTATTCCACTCCTGACAACTCTTTAACTTTTTATAAGCTGACTCTCATGTCTCCACCTTGAATACATGCAGTAGTGAAGTCACCACTGCACTCAGATCATGCAGCGCACGCTTTCTGGACAAGGCCTGTTTCACAGCTTCAGCTGAGGTGCAGCAAACAAAATTTATCCCACTTGATATCGAAACGAGCTGATCCTGTGTCAGTCGGTTGGCCCTGAATGATCATAAATGCAGATAAAGTGACAGCTTTCATTTGTCACATGAGCCCAAATCGCTCCCCCTGTCTCTCTAGGTCAGCCATCTATGTCGTAGTTGATGGTGAGACCGCCAAAACATCCGTGTTAACGTTGCTCAGAAACACAAAAAACAAATGCAGAACATATGACCCGCACCCCCCCACCCCCTCCTTTTGGATCAATGCTATTATATCTTGTACTCATGGACACCCAAGGGGTTTCAAACGCCACATTCTACATGTGAGGAGGATAAAGGCCGGGCTGCTTTGAGGGGAAAAAAATCAATGCAGATTACAGATCATGACACACAGACACATCACCAGGGATTTGCTTTGAAGCAAAGCATCTTGCGAACGATGCACAAGGGAAAAGCAACTGTCACCACTCCACATTAAAAAGAAAATACACTGACACTGTTGTGACTGGCAGTCACTCTGCACGGATCAGTGTTGATACATTGTGAGTTATTAATTAAAAGCACAGGGAATGTGACTGTTGGATCCTTTTCTGTGGCTCGTTTGCGTGGAGACATTTCATACAGTATCTGCTCCTGCTGAATGAGGTGTGAATTTGGTCGGAAATTCCCTTAAATGACACGTGGAGCGCATTTTGAATGGAAGTTGTGTTTACAGTCAGTTTTCATTTAGAAAGAAGAAGAAGCAAGCGCAACACCCACGTACTCCACTTGTGTGTATTTGAAGCCACAGCAGCAGCAGATAATCTACACTGATGCATTGTCACACTTCCTCGGTGTGTGGGTGTCGTCTTTCCTCTATCTGTCCCCATGACTTCATTAATTATGCTGTTTTTCCTGTATGCGTCTTTTATTATGTTTATAGACAAGATTTTCTTTGTTTTAGTTTTTCCCTGATGTTTCTTTCTCCTCTGTGTTATTGATGAGATGTTGTGATCTAGTGTACCGTAACAACAACAAACAGAGTCTTGTGGATGTATCTGTAGTAATTTTAATGAAAGTGATGAGGGAAGTGTGATGCGTAGGTTGTGGGTTCAGCACCAAAGAACACATTTGCACAGGTGCTGCCGTGCTCGGTGCTTCAGTGTGATTTTAATGCAGCTCTAAGAGAAGGTCGTGCTTCTGTCTGCAGTGCTGGCCCAAAAGGAGACAACATCTATGAGTGGAGGTCGACCATACTGGGACCACCAGGCTCTGTGTACGAGGGAGGGGTCTTCTTCCTGGACATCGCCTTCACGCCTGACTACCCCTTCAAACCCCCCAAGGTACTGCCAATAAGTAGTTTCAAAAATTAACAAATGGATAATGCATAAAAGTACATCAGAATAAAAAAAAAAAATAAAGCAAAGTGACATGTGCAAGACATACATTAAAATACAGACATATTCATGTTTGTCTTTACCTAAATAACCAGATAATATGTATGAACAATACTTATACAACCATATAAAGCTACCTCAGTCTATTTAAAAAGCTTTCTGAGGGTTAAGAAGATGTTTAATTGTACAGTTTTGACGGTGTCTTCACTGTAAACACATGAAATGCTTCACTACAGCAACAAATACACACGTTGAGATTTCAAGATGGGGTTTCCTGGTGTGTTGTAGTTCCTCTCTTCTGCCACCGGAGGACCTCAGTGTCCTGCAGAGCAAACACACTGCATTGAACTGAACTGCAGCTCTAATTATGGATTAATATAACACAAACTATTTATTACTTAATGGACTTTTTCATTAACATGTCAATCATTAACATGTTACTATAGATGTGTTACATATTCACTGTATATAAACTTAATATTAACCAACTGTTATGAATTATTATATGAAAGATGTCATCATTTCCTGTTAATATTTAGAGCTTCTAAACATTTTTTTTAACATGAGGTCAGGTGCTGTTGTCGACTGGTATTTTCAATTGTAACAAGTAGTCCGTCCTAAGAAAATAAATCTGCAGCTAATTATTCAGAAACATTTGATCATGCCTGCGTCTCCAATGTGAGAGTTTGCTGATCTTCTTCCTTTTACATTGTAATAAAGCAGGCAAATCAGGACCTGTAAGGGTGCCACCTTGTGTTGTAAGATATTGTGATTGGTATTTTCCAGTTTTCACAGGGATGCAAACAGAGGTATGGTGAAAAAAGAGAGCATCCAAAACTGTAGGGGGGTCCAGGGGCAGACTACACGATTTCAGGCCGATTTTCACACAATTTGTTGTGGCCGACACATTTCCAGCTCTAACGAACGGACGTGTTGGAGTTTGCATCCGGGACGCTCTACGACACCGTACGATGCACCAATGGAAAGTCTAGCATGTTAGAACTTCTTGAATTTCTTTGCCTAGTTTGACATCTCCTATGATGTGAACCCTGCGTTGACCAATAGTATGTCAGAGCGCTCTGACGACAGCGGGCACATGCTTCATGTCAGCAATGTAAGTTTTGAGGTGAACACACTGGCTGTCACTCATGTTCTCTGTGAAGGACACACAGTCCATACGTCTCTTCACCACACACAGGAACGTCTTTTCTGCCTTTTCTTTTTCATGTCTGAGCTAAAGACACACACAGCTACAATAGCCATGATTGTTGTGACGCCTCCCCGATGGCCTATGAACTCGTGCAGGGTTGTGATCGGTCATGAACGATGATTGGTCAGGGTGACACATAGTGTGGTGTTACCAGTCTCCCGACCAAGACACAGCAAGAATTTATGTCACTGTGATGATTTAATCTGACATGGTGACCATCGTGAAAGACCAAAAAATTGTGTAGACTGATCCTGGCCTTAAATGATCTCTATAGAAAGTGGATACTGTGAGCACAAAAAGCGCATTTGGACTGGCCCCTTTACACACAGGCCTCCTGATGAATCAATGACCTGAACTAGTTGTCCATGTTAAATCTGACAGGAACTGAGGGACAATCTGCTTTCATGTCTGCAGGTAACATTTCGTACGAGGATCTATCACTGCAACATCAACAGTCAGGGGGTGATCTGCCTGGACATCCTGAAGGACAACTGGAGCCCCGCCCTCACCATCTCCAAGGTGCTGCTGTCCATCTGCTCCCTGCTCACAGACTGTAACCCAGGTGAGACAAGACCACAGCCACTGGCCTGTTGCTCAAGCTCAAACACTGCAGTGCAGCAATGTTGTATTTAGTGGTGGACTTTTAAACTGCTCCATGTGTAGTTTACAAGTTAAGGTACCTTCTATGTGAAAGCAGAAGAGGTTTGACTTGGAGAGAGGTGATTTGCATGACCCTTCTCTTTAATTGGCATGTGGGCGGCATTTCCAGCGTATTACCACCGAAAAGGAATGTAAAGCTGGATGCCACCTAAATTCTGTGAAACGTTTGATCTGTACTCGGCTCGTAAAAGTGAAAGCTGCCAGGGAGAAAAAATTTGTCTCGCACATCACACGCTGCAATTGTTACGACATCTGATATGTCATAACCTGACCATCTGATTTAGCCTATGTGCAAATATTTGAATCTGTAATGTGAAAAACGATCCGTGAAATCATTCTTAAAACACCGAGCTTGAAGCAGGTCAATTATGGAAGTTGATCTGAGCCATTATTTCTTAAAGTGCCACATACTACAGAATTTGTTTCTCTCCCACATGCAGAAAATTGAACTTGAAACTATTTTCTTTTTTCCCCCGTCCAGCCGATCCCCTGGTGGGAAGCATCGCCACCCAGTACACGACTAACAGAGCAGAACATGACCGGACAGCCAAAC
>OMNW01033350.1:0-19408 GCA_900303245.1 Selene dorsalis
ACATGGCCTTTGGATCCATACCAGGGACGCATTAACTGAATGCATTTCATAGATAAATTAGCAAATAAGGAAAATCAACCATCAGTATCATATGTTTAGTTTGAAATATGGATAATTAACAACCCAAAGCCCCAGTACTCTGGACTAACATGTTAAATGGTAATTTAGAAATCAAGAGCTACATAGCTATACACTAATCCAAAATGGCACCCATGAAAAAGTCCTCACTTCACTAGTTGTGTGTTTTAATGCTGATTGTTTCACTTTGTTTCTTAAAGAATCTGAAGTGGGACATTGAATCAAGGGGTCATCTAGTGGGGAAAGTTACAAGTACTTCTCTCTAAGTGTAGAAGAAAGGGTGGTCCTCACTCCATCTGCACACTTACCTGGAGCTCACTATGATGCCCATACAGGAGTGTGTGTGTGTGTGCGCGCGCGCGCGTAAGAGAGATAGAGAGAATGAGACGGAGAGACAGATCAATTATAATTAGTTTGCATTTGCAGGTCACTCAACAATATCTTTGCCCTAACTACTCCTTTTTTTTATTTTTCAGATTTGGATATGTGATATATGATGAGCTGTGGGTGGGTTGTGCAGCAGAGAGTAAAGCTGCATATTTTATAAGCGTGTTGGCAGACACTGGAACAGATAAGTTGCAGTATATAAGTAGTGTTTGGCTAACACTACTTATTAATGAGAGCACAGTAAAATGAAAGCTCTTATTGAGAAACATTGTGAATCTGTTGCAGTCAGCTTGTTAACAACAAGCTAATGACAGCTGTCTGTGGATCCTGTTTATCTTGCCACAAATCACAAAAACTTCTGGCTGAGACAAATGAGTCCCAAGCCCCTGTCTAACATTAGGCTACCTGAATGTAGTGAATCACAGCAGCAACAGGAGGAATCACTCATTCAGCTTGACTTTAGTGAGTTTATTGTGACTTTGCTGTTGTAAACATTGCTGTTCTTACTGTAGAAACATGTAGAGAAGCAGCGAATAAACTCATGTTGGCAATAATTTGTTTACACAAAAGAAATGGCAATTAGGACACCTTTTATGAAGTGGATAAACTTCAAATAACAAACACTGATTCATTTGTCTTCAGAGATTATTCATAGATGGATTTTAACAAGAAGATACTTGTTAAAAATCTTTGTGGAGAGTTCAATTAAAGAAGTATTATTAAATTTTTTAGCCTCATATTTGAATGTACAGTAGCCTATGTGGGGAAATCATAGTGCTGTGGAAGCAGAACATGGGGGCTGCTTACTATGTTGTTGATCTAACGCTGGTGAATTGGCCATAAATATGATCATTTAGCAGATAAATTGTAATCCTTAAACTGACGGTCAGTGATGTCTTTGTCTCTGAGTTGTGTTGGAATGGAAATTACCATTTGAAAAGAGACCAACATAACATTAGAGTGTCTCTCCTGACTTTTCCGATTCATTTTCTGACAACCGTAGCCGACTGTAACGGTAACTAGCCTATGGTTTTATGAACCTGGTAGTAGTCAATACTATTAAAGACATAAGGCTCTAATTTCATAGACCAGGTGGAAGTGAAGTGCATCGCAGTTGTGCGCCGCACCAACGGGGTGTGTCCAGGCGCACTTTGCAAATTTTCATGCACCGCACATCCCGGCGCAAGTACTCCTCTTTCCCACCTTCGTCCCTCCTACCAGCGCAAGTGGGGAAGAGGGAGGGGAGAAGGCATGAGTGGGTTTAACACAGCTGATTCAGATCTTTACCAATCAAATGAGCTCCTCTCCTCACCTTTAAATGCGCTGCAGGCGAGGCAAACAGCAAGTTTGTCATTTTATATTTGGACATGGACGAAGGAGACAGTGAGGCCAGACGGCCAAACTTCTCCTAGGAGGAAACTGATGTTTTGGTCCAGGAGGTCCAAGCTCACAGTGACTGAATATATGGTAACACAAACAGACCATAAACAAATAGCATGTGTAACGGGGATGAAATCTGAAACACCTGCGTAGCTCTGTGGCCTGGACCTTGTCGACGAGCGTCTCTCTCTTTTTCTCTTTTCTTTTGAATTTTCTGAGATGAGAGATGCTGAACATATACTCACTATCTGATGCCGAGGCTGTTTTTGATTGGCTGAGAGAGATGTGAACTGGTTAGTTTGCATCACAGTTTCAGCTGTGTTCATTCAGTCAGGTTGAGTTTCCATGACACGATCTGACATCAGATGTGACAGGACAATCGATACAGATATAAATTTATGAGCTGATTCAGATAGTTACATTGAATAGTGGTTGTTGTGATTATTCATTGCATTGAAATGTGTCTGACATTCTGGAAACCTGTCTGTGAGGTTTTAGTGTGTGCACTGTGCGCTGTCCAGGTTGGAGCTGGCGAGCTTTCAGCAAAGCCTTCTGGCACAAAATTGTCACCTCCCCCTACTGCGCCGCAACACCCATCTTGGTGCACGTCGGTCTGCCAAACTGCCAAACTGACTGTGTTCCCTGTTGCGCCAGACGAAATTACCACTGCGCAGGGTTCGCCACCGTCCACCACGCCTGCGCCTTGTACGAAATTAGGGCCCGTACCCATGATCTCCAAACTCACAGGGGAATAGTACTGGAGATTCGTAACAAAAAATATTGGTGAAAGGAACGAGTTTCACAGCTGATAATGTCTTATTTAGAGGCTGCATTGTCCATGCCCCATCACTCCCATTATATGGATATACGCGGATCTCAAAGGAATCTAAATATCGTCTGAAGGACTCCAAGTTACACCAAAGTTGAAGGGGTGAGTAAATGAACGTCTTTTATGCTAGAAATAAGGTCCAGGTTGCAAAAATCAGAACCTCTCCTTCAAATAACACATGGAGCAACTTGGTTTTTATAGTTTACTGAATTAAGTTAGATGTTTTTTTCTTGCCGATGTTATAAAACAGACACATGACGCTACAGCTGTGCAGCACCACATCCACTTGTATAAAACTCTTCTTATACAAAGTGCAGCCAAACATCAGGCTTAAGAGAGAGAAACAGCAGAGGCTCCTCTGACATCTCATCTGTGGAGCTGCAGGAGAGATGGATGGAGAGAGCAGCGCCTCCTTTTTTTTTGGCGGCGCTGTCTTTACAGGTGATGCTCAACTTGATGTCTGCCCAACTCTCACAGGGTTTTCCCTGCCTATCTAAGGCAAAGACCTGGGTGATTTTGGCCACCGCCATGGTTAAAGTGTTTGTGTGCATGGGGGGTTGTTTAGATGTTGCATCTTACACAAACACCCCACTTGAAAGGTGAAGAAAGCCCGTACGTGGAAAGACCTCCAAGATGTAGAATGTGTATTATAGAAGAGAAACACACATTTCAGGACCACTGACTTGTATCATCAGAACAGACATGTCCTGTGATTTCAGCCTTCTTTCATATTAAATAGAGGGGGGCAGCATCTGAAAGTACAGCGGTCAAGCAGGAAAAACCCATAATAGTTTGATACGAATCGAATCATGATTTGGTGTATCGTTACAAGCTTATCAGTACCACCTCAACAGAATTTCTTCTGATCCGGACTGGCACAAAGATTAGATTAGATTCCAGAGTCAAAGGTCAAGTTCTGTGTGACCTCCCAAAGACAATATCTCCAGAAGACACATCGTGTTTAGGCAGCTGCATTTGAACAATCTCTGTAAAACCAGAGACATAAAAACTTGTTGCTCTTCCTGCAGGCCTCATCACGTAACACACTATCTACTGATTTACCCACCTACTGATCATTACTGAACATTATAGATGCCTTGAAGTGCTAGAAACAGATAATTTCCCAGCATTTGTGGGTAAAGCTGTATTTTGATCTGCGTATCCTCACCTGAGAGTAAATTACATCAAATCAGATTACTTATTGCACCATTTTGTCTTTAATCAAATGAGGAATTCTCTCACTTTCCCGACAGATACGCATGTCATCATATTCTTAATTTCTGTGATTGGATTATCTGAACCAGTCACTAATATAAATCAAATGAAACTTGTCTGATCTGAGTCTGGAGAACACATCAGTCTCCATCTCCATCCATTTGTCCGATAATATCACCAGTCTGATGGAAGAGGAGAGAGATTTGAGTTTCTTTCTCTGTCATATATCTGTTGCTTATTAAACCATAAATCAGCACACAGCTCCTTCCATTTCTCCTTTAGATTGAACCCTGCGTCTGCTGTCACACACAGAACACTTCTCAGTGGTGACACTGCAGTAATGATCTAAACTCTGTCTGGTCACTTCCATTTAAGATCTGAGGAAAAAGGAATCAAGTGTAAGTATACGTTGTTAATGTTTGATTTTATAGAAATTGCATTTTTAAGACAAGCAAATAAACTAGGATTCTTCAGTGTAAGGTTTTTTTTTTATTCTACACAAACAAACCTGGAATCAAATATCATAAAATAAAAAGAAAGAAAAGAAGAGGCTGACAGACAGTTATACATTTACATAAATAGATTCACATAAAAAAAAATGGTTACAGTAACGAGGTGGGTGGAGTGGTAGACTTCCAGGTTAGGACACTTATCACATACTTATCACAAGGGACACAGATGGGAAATACGATTCAGCTTTGTTTTTGAGTTATGCAATCTGTGCAGCACCTTGTACTGAATTAACTTTCAACGTGAGTTCACAGAGTAACAGCGGATCCAAGACAGTAGCTGTGTCTCAAATCGGGGGTTTGCATCCTTTGGAGGACATTTGAAGGCTAGTTATGTCACAGCGTTGCGACAAGTCCTGTCCCAATTGGAAGGCTCCTCCAAATGCTGCCCACAAATCCAGCCTTCTCTCGCCTATTCTAGCACCTATCCTTTGTGGCCTCCCCTGTCCAAAGATTCTTTGCGTGCCATTAATTATTAGCCACCTAGCCTGCTTGCTACTGGACTGTTGAGGCAGCTCCGCACTGTAGCCATGGTAGCTCTGCTTTGCTGCTGGCTTGGAGGGATGGTCGCCCGCTGAGCAAGGCCCTGCTGGCCTCATAGCCCGAGGCGAGGAGCTAAAGAGCTGTTGTGTAAGTGTAAAAAAGCCACCACTTTCAAATGTTTGATGTCAGGATGCAATCAGGAAATGCTCCGAAGGCAAGACCGTCCCATTTTACAACAGTTGACGCAGCAGTCGGAGGTGCCTCCAAAGCCATTGCCTCCACAGACCACATAGGCTGGGTTTCCAAAGGATGCAGCCGCTGAATTGAGACACAGTTAACGTCTCCTCCCAAAATTCTGCTGATATTTCAAAGTTGAAGTCTCTGGCCCAAGCTTCCCTAATAAAATCAGAGGAAACTGAATTAGTGGAAGAGACCTCAGCATTAGATTATTATTCAAGTAATCTGATATGATGTGTATTTTGATTTTTTGCCTGCCTATATGATGTTGATGCGGAGCCCAGCAAGAGAAGCTTAAGAGGATACAAAGAGTAAGGAGAAACCGCAAGAGGACATGCAGCGGTTTCTTTTGATACTCTACTCACTGTTAATTAGGTAGATGAAAGGTTTAACTGTATTATGATGGAGTATTAAGTGCTTGTGGTTGGGGCTATCAGACTTTGCAAACTGTCTTGGGAGACTGCGATCATGACCGCAGCATGTCTTGGAAACAAATCACAGTTTGACAGAACCTCGGCCACTTGGCAGAATGATTTCAGACAGAGAAAAGGTGATTCAGAGCTGAAAATCACAGATGCAGGTTTCAGGTAAACACGTTTAATTCTGCTGCTGTTGCTGCAGTCTGAAGGAACACTGACTCTTATCTGAGACACCAGCTGTTTCCAAACAGAAAGGAACTGTCAGGTCTTTCCTCAGGTCCCAATAGAAGAAAATTAAATAATTGTGTAAAATCCTTGTTCAAAAATATCCTGTCATGACCTGCAATGTTGAATGGTTTATGTGGCTTATGGTGTGTTTTCTTACAGAGGAGACCAGACTTGTTCTTTTTTGACCTTTACCATAAAACAGACACAGGAGGACAGGATTCGGAAGGATATTACTCAAAAACCCACTAACATCTGGCCTTAGACTTAAGTGTCAAACTGAACAATTCACTCCTGGGTCAAATGACAACAGTGAAGTTTTAAAAACTTAGCCTCTCATGGTTAAATGCCCAGCTATACAGCAGAAATAAACACGTTTACAGCCTAGTGCAAAAATAGTTTTGCTCTTTACAGCTAATTTCCTCCATGATGACTCATCCATTTACATTATTAAGGCTTACGTCTCAACTGTGTTTTTGTCATCTGAGGGCTCACATTTCCACACCTCTGGTCTCTGGAATACACCAGCTCCAGTCAGAGTCATGTAAACATGACACCTGTATGAATAGTCAACAGTTCCCTGTCTCTGTGATCATAGACACGGTAAACACACCTGTCACTTGTCCAGGTCACAGGCACAGCACTGTTAAACTAGCAACACTGCCCTTATACCATCCTCTCATTATCTCCAACGTGGAGATGAAATGTAGCAGCTAGCTTCTCAATCTGCATGATCATGAGTCTCGTCTTCTTTTAGCAGGCTTACACAATTTACACAACTTGCTTATGCCAACTACAGTGGGGACTGCCAAATAATAGTGAAAATGACACTGTAATGTGAGATTGCTTCTGAGACAGAGGTTGCTAAACCTGCTTTATAGAAATGTGTGGTGTTATCACCAAGGATACTGGGAGGCCCTTAGCGCCAGAGTCTGAGTATCTGTAGCTCTTCCGCCTTTTGTGGAGTCAAATGATAACGGTTCCGCAGCTACAATGACAACAAACAAATGGTCCACAGGAAGATTTGAATACAGTGAACACATTATAATGTCTAAAAACAACTAGAGTTCTGTTCTACATGTTGTGGAATTGTGTTGTCACATTTTCCCATATGTTTCCACCAGTTCTCAAATCAGAGGTTTCTGTGGTTCTAATCGTTGGTAACAGTCCGTTTCATTGGTTGTCTCCATGTCAGCCTCTCTCAAAGAGTGGACCATAGAGGTAGAGTGTTTCTATAACCGCCTAACCCATAGGTGTGTTATTTTCTGTTCTATCTATATTAAAAATTGGCTGTTTTGTGGCATTGTCGGACTTAGGCAGTGCAACAGATAGGTTTGCTTCACCGCAGCGGTTTTACGTCAAAATAACCATGCTAACGTTAAATGTGATTATAGATTAGTGGTTTAGGACAGACAATGATTAAATACAGAGATTATGATATTAGTAAAGCTGTGAACTGTTGAAGTTGGCATATTGTTTTGGGGGCTATTTAGAGTTAGGTGGTCCTTGGTCTGAAAAGATTTGAGAAACACTGGTCTATGTTTATGCGTCAGTAATGTATTTGTCTGACTGCAGTTCAACTGTTATTTTTATCTAAGATAACTCAGACTCTTCGCGTCTCTGCTCCACACAGACACACACACACCTCGTTATCGGACATCTGATAAAAACTCTTCCAATAAATCAGACATCTCTGTCTTAGTAACATCTGCAGGTTGAGATGAAGATTAATTATAATCACTATAAATGAATATTACCGTAATTCCTACCTTGTCATCCGGTCTGGATGGGGACAGATGATATCAGCTACCTCTGCAAATATAACATCAATCAATGCAGAGGATCAGGTCAATTGATCTAGTGAAAAGTAACAAAGCAGGAAGTCATTCCTCTGGGATTCAAAGTTTTTGTTAAAACTCTAATGGGAAAGTGGTCTCAGACTTCACACATTGGTTTATGGACATTGCAGAAACTTCAATGAGATTAAATCGTCTACTAAGGCAATTTTTCACTTTTATTGGACCTAATATGAAATTCAGACCAAATGCTTATTGCTGAGTTTTTCTGAGGCTCATCGTTCCTTTCGCAGTGATTGTGGAAGAAAGAGATTGTTCTTACCAGCGTGCTTCATGTGGGCTGCACTTCAGTCTGTGAGACAACATTCCCTTAACAGCCCAGTGTGTCCAATGGGATTTGGTCGACAGGGGTCATCAGGAGTTTTCAGTTGACCACGTCCATCCATCTTTTTTCTGCAGCTTTGCCTGGATCAGGTTGCAGTGGCAGCAGGGTAAACCCATTAGCCTGGGCATCTCTCTTCCCAGCAACATCCCCCAGCTCCTCCCCGCTGGATGCTGAGGTGTTCCCAGAAGAGATGAGATATATAATCCCTCCATGTTCTGGTTCTACCACAGGGCCTCCTACTGGTTAGATGTGCCTAACATGATGGTGACTCAACTGATCTCCCTCCACATGTCAGAGCTCCTGTCCCTGTCTCTGAGGTGTAGCTCAGACACCCTATGGATGTAGATTCTGTCTCTCAAATCCATGACCTCATTCTTTCAGTCACTATCCAGACCTTATGACATAATCCCATCACGTTATAGACAAATCTACCGCTGAGAGCCTGACTACAGGAGCCTGATGGGTGGATTCTGGTCACCGAGGGGATTTGGCTCATACACTTGTAGCGCTCCCCTCAGTAATCATATTGATGAGGGCAGGGCTTTTAGGTTCTTTTAAAATATTTATCACATATGCTTTACCCTGATTAACTCAGTTTTACCTTTTGTCTTGGATCTCTCAGAATGAAAGTACACAACACAAGATTTTAGAAAAACAATTCTCAATTATTTACTTAATAAAGAAATGATTTAGGCAATATGAAAATAAAATAAAAAACATGAATGTTCTGTTTTGAACCTTCAAAATAAATTGTCCCTCTTTTTCACAGAAAACTCAATAAATGAATTACCACCATTTTTTTTTTTACAGGTAACACAGTGAATGGATTCTCCCTCTCTTTTAAGGAAAATAATGAAATAACTGAAATAACCCCTTTTTCCCCCTTTTTTGCACGAAACTCCCATGACGAGGAGAGGAGAGGAAGGTGTGGACCTCGTCCACAGACAATGGGGTTGCTTTTTTCTGCGATGCCATTTTTTTCACGTAACAACTAACAGATGTAGTGGCACAGAGCAGTTGCCGGTTTTAAACATGGTCTATGGTCAGACTCGACCTTATGACGCTTCCAGTGCCGACACTCGTTGGCCAATCAGTGGAAGGCAGTCAGTTACGTCATGTTTTAGTATGGCTTCGGCTCGCTTGGAACCATGTATAAATGTATGTATACATCATGTATATATGATGTATACATACATATATACATATGTATGTATATATGATGTATAAAGAGAGCTTGGAACCCGGGCTGAGGCGTTACCAAAAAAACTAATGGGTACCATGGGCTAGTGGAAAAGCAGAAAAACCGAGTAGAGCCGTACCGAGCGGCGCTAGTGGAAAAGGACTATTTGTGCCGTTGTGAAGCATGCGCACATGCATTGTCCAGTTTCAGTCAGATTAAAGCCTACACATGCAGAAGAAAACCGGTTTCCAATCGCATTATCTGGGTGTTTAAATCGGATTTGGAGAAATCCGGTAGTAGTCGGACCAACACGTTTACATGCACTTGTCCAGTTATAGTCGGATTAAGGCCATAACTGTTTTTTTTTTCAACTGTCATGTAAACCTAGGCCTACTGTTTGACTTATATCTTGTGGAGTACTCCCCACACAGTTTTACTGAATCTGATTGATTCATCACTCGTGGAAAATATATCTGTTCTTGTACAATATAAATATGTGAATTTCTGTTTTTATCTAACTGCACTTGTGCCGTGCTGCACTAGCATGGCACACAGTATAAGCACTGGGTATATTTTTATACTTTGCCTTCTTAGCCTATTTTGTATTGTATTGTGTTATTTTTCTTATACTTTTGCACTGTTCTGGAGCCACTGAAAAGGCATTTTGTTCTGTTTGTACATTGTATAGTGAACAAATCTGAATGACAATAAAGTCTAGTCTAAATCTAAACTGAAACAGTCTACTAGAAACAGTGGTAAGAGAGGAGATTATTTAGGGCTGGCCTTGGCCTCCTGCAAAGGATCGAATAATGCATATCCTCTAGTTGGAGGACTTTATAGCAATATGAATTGGGATGGTAATTTTGATTAAAAAACAGACAGAAAGGAAAATGATTTACCAGAAATACAGATCAGCCAACTCTGTTGTCTATACATGGTTTTAGGTGCTCTGTCACAATTCACAGGCTGGTGACCTGCCAATCAGAAAAAAACATCCTGCTTTGTATTTTCCTCTAGATGAGATCATTATTTAAAAAGTGAACACCTGCTGTGTTGAAGACTTGAAACTAATGACTGAAACTATGAATTCTTTAAGAATAAATCAATAAAACCCGACAACCATACAAAGAAATAATGCCTGTTAATGGCACTGATAACTTACACTTAGTTTGACCTTCCAGAACCGGAGTCCATTTTTATATGTTGTTGAAACCCAGGACCTTTGCCTGTGTTGTAACTTTGTATAATTATAATTAAAATAAAAACTAATGTAAATTAGTAAATATAGTTGATGTGCTTTTTTTTGTGTTTATCTAAGTCTAATTGTTTATCTAATTGTTATTGTGCTTCCACGTGGAATGAAATTGAAATGAAGTTTTGCTTGCTTGACACTGATGTTAGAGTTTCAAAAAAAATGTTATCACTATATAAGATATGATGAAATTCAATAATGTAGTTGATTCAACTGTAATGTCATAATGCAAAAATTATACCATGTTTTTTTTTTTTTAACATTGTCTGTTTGGTGTTTAATACATATTATGTGACACTGTCAGCTAGGCTATGTGTGTTTGATTTATTTAGTTAGTTTCAGACTTTTAAGCAGTGGTGTATTCTGTGTGATACGCAGGTAGTATACCCACTGAAAAAGCATTAATGTTTCAGTATGCCCACTAACAAACTATCAAACTATAGTCTATGTGATACAGGTATGAACAGTGTACCCACCTAAAAAAAAAGCAGTATATCCACTACAACAAATAAGACTACACCCATAGACTGTATGACTACACCACTGCTTTTAAATACATTCAATTAACTTGGGCAAAGGCGCTCACACTACAAGGTCCACAATTCCAGGCGGAGGAGACGCGCTTGGCTGGGATTGGTTGGCTAAACGCCACGTGACGCTGCTGGCTCTGCCCCATTGAGCGACGCTTCGCTTGTGTTTGATTTGGCATCCTTTTTTTTTTTTTAAACTCCTGGAGGCTACAGAAACCGCCGAGCCTTCACCAGCAGAACAGTCCCAGCACCGCCCTGCCGACGCACGCTGCTCCACCGACACGGTACGTTCACTGCTGCTAGGTAGGTTAACTCTCTGTGTGTGTCGGTGTGTATCCTCATCGATGAGAAAAGACACGGCCGTGTAGCGCAGAGCTCTGTGTCGTAACGTTAGCCTGAGAGGGAGCAAAGGTCTCCGGCAGAGCTGATGGGGACAGCCTGGTAAACTGTCGGTAGCTCAGCAGGACTCGTAGCTGTCGTGGTAAGTTAAACACTCGTGTCGGTTATTTAAGCTCAGTCCGTTAAATATCCGTAATTTGTCTGTCGTTAAAAGTCGCTGTCTGTCGTTAAAAGTGGTTTAGCGGTTTGTTTATGTGGCAGTGATAACCGTTAAAGGAACCTGCATGTGGTCATGTTAAAAGTGACCCAACTATCGGTAAGTTAAGCCCCCAGACAAGTAAGTAAGTAAGTAAGTAAGTAAAAACAGTGATAATTTAATTATTTTTACTTGCATAAAGTTTACATCATTCCTAACTAACGGTTTTCATGTGTCATACACGGATATTGGTATTAATTGACTTACGTAACGGGACGTACACGCTCATTAACGTATACAGATCTTACCAAGATAAGGTTTGCATTATTAAATCGATTGTTAACTTAGAAAAATGATTTCACAATGCACCTGTAAGACACTTGTAGAAAACTGTGCATAGAGTTCAATCATTGGTATAAAGAATACGTCATGGATAAGATAAAGCAGGTGATGTGCGTCACCTGGAGAAGAGTCTGTCTGGGTGTGGTTTTATTACATGACACTATGTGATATTTGGCAGACTGACTGGATGAGTTGTTTGTCATGCAGTTTTAGTTGGGGATTCCCATTATCTTAATAATTTGGCTGGATGAACAGTGATCTGGTGCTCTGGATATCTGGCAAAACGTTTTAGTCACATGTCAGGTTAAACAGTTCAAATTTAAAGGTCTAATGTGGAGGATTTAGGAGGATCTATTGAGAGAAATGGTAAACAATGTCCATGAAGTTTTCATTAGTATTTAATCACCTGAGAGAGTGTGTCCTGTTTTGTGAAGCCCACCATGTTTCTGTTCTACAGTAGTCAAGAAGAATGGACAAAGTAAAAGTAAACACAACTAGAGAGGGACATTTATGTCTTAATGTTACACAAAGGCCTGGAATGCTTGGACAAGGGGATGTAAAAGGGTTTAACCACACATCACATGCCAGTTCATCCTGCAAAATCTTACTTTGATATTATAGGAGTGGTGTTTTCTGAACCTGTAGTTTCTCACTGAGATGTTATGAAACCAGGGTGGCATGGTGATGTGATAGCTATCACCCTTGCCTCTCTCAGCATGAAGGTTCTGGGGTTGATTCCCAGGGCCTTTCTGGGTGGAGGTCGTAAACGTGAGTGCATGTGCATTGTTTGTCTCTATATATGGCCCTGTAACAGACTGGTGACCTGTTCACGGTGAACCCCACCATCCCCCTGTGTCAGCTGGGATCGGCTCCACTCCCTGTTCAACCCTGAACAGATAAGCATTATGGATAATATGAAACTGACCTGAACTGCACTGCAGTCTCGTAGCCATTTACACATCCATATTCTTATTCCTCTTTTTACTTGCTTTGTAAACAAGGACATCCTGTGAGCAGTGAAAGGATTGGCTGCAGCATTGAACGATCGGGAGTTACTTCACCTCGCTCTGCTCTCACATTACATTTCTCTCTAAGGATTACATTTCCTCTCTCCTTCTCCCCCCAGATCCATCATGAATTTCTTCCTGGAAACTCTCCAAGTCCTCCTCCTGTCCCTCTGGTACAATGTGGAGTCTTTCATCTACTTCTTTATACCCATGAAGAAGAAGAACATATCTGGTGAGGTGGTGCTGATCACGGGGGCGGGCAGCGGGATCGGTCGCCTCATGGCTCAGGAGTTTGCTGCTCTCGGCACTGTGCTGGTGTTGTGGGACATCAACCAGGAGGGAATGAAGGAAACCACTAAACTAGCTAAGCAGAGCGGAGCCAGCAGAGTCCACTCCTACCTGTGTGACTGCAGCGACAAAAACGAGGTCTACAGAGTGGCTGACCAGGTGAGCTTCACCCTGCACCACTCACACCTGTATTATCTGACCAACCACCAGCCACTGTATCTCATTATTTAGTTCTAACCTCTTATCATGAAGGTATGTTAAGTGTTGACAGTTACACATAAGTTTAAATATGTATATGAACATACATATAAGTATACGTATGTTCAAGTATTTGTATCTAGTCAAACTGAATGAATAAACAACTGAGTCCATAGGTGCAGATCTATAGTCGTAGTCCTTTCACAATAAGAGCATCCACCAATAGCAGACTGTTCAGCCCTTAATACTGTGATATTTTCGGACATGCTGAATAACTTGTTTGCATTAGAGTTCTCGGCTCGACCCACGTGTGTTAAAGGCCGGACCGACTCACAAGCATCGATTCTTGGCCCGACCCGGGCAAAAAAGAAAAAAAAAGTGTTCCTGGCCTGATGCATCATTATTGAGTTCTAATACAGGCACACTTGACAATAATAGTGATGATGACATGACAAAAAAATTTTAAGCAAAATTAATTTACTACTCTACCAACCATAATGACGTGATGAAATTAGAATCAAATACCAAATGGGCATTTCACAATAAACAACGTAAATGTGGTTTTTATATTTAAAAAAAAAAAAAGAGGAAGTCTTAGGCCCGACCTGAGTCATTTGTATATATTTTCAGCCCAAACCAGCACGTCCAGTTGGTTGATCGGGCCGGCCAGGCTCTAGTTTGCATACATTTAAAGCTCCATATTTTCCTCTTCTCCTTTGTTTTATTAAATTGTGTGTGTGTGTGTGTGTTCACGTGCCCTTAAGGCAGGGGCGGGATGACTGTTGTGTAAACACACTGTGTTGACCTAATATCCAAATTATGGGCTGGTGCTGTAGTGACTGGAAACCAGGATCTGAACCACTGGCCACAGACACACCTGACTCTTAACTTTAGCATGGATCAGCACCATAACTCACATTTGTTTGAGTCTGCAGCATCTTAATAGGAAAGGGAAAAAAAGACAGATCAGTAGCTTTAATAAGAACAGAGGTGAGTTTTCCTCTCTGTCTGACACATTTGCCTGGCAAACAGACTCCTGGTCCTTCACATGCCTTCCAGCCAAACCACAGTGCAAACATGTCCTGTCGGAGATTAAAACAGCAGACGCCTCACCTCCACCCATGTTTAGGATTAACTGACAGCTGTGAAGGGAGAAGTGGTTTTATGCCCCGGGGTCAAGACAGATGCTAATTTTAGACGGAAGCTTTCAGGAGTTTGACTTCATTGTGCCGCTTGAATGATTCACAGACACACAGAGGAGCTTCTTGATCACATTCACCAGTTCAATAAAGGAACAGGGCACATGACCTGCTAACTAATGCTCATTCTGACTAATTTGATAGCAGTCCACAAGCTCACCTGAGCTTTACAATTACTGCACCAGGGTGACTTTCAACAAATCGATGACTATGTTTTTTTAATACTAAAACAATTTGAAACCAGAGGCAACAAAATAAAGCACAGGAAGGACACAATGAAACAGAGTTTCAACTGGAATCATTTTTGAGCACAGAAATTTCTTGGAGAACATAAACTACCTCATACGCAACAGTAAGTTTCTTCAGATTATCAACAGCTCCATCTGCCCCGAGACATCATTGTAAAGTTAGATTTCATCCTCCATGACAGACAGTTTTTTTTCTTTGCTGTGTGCAGGTAAAGCGAGAAGTGGGTGACGTCACTATTCTGGTGAACAATGCTGGCATCGTGACAGGAAAGAAGTTCATGGATGCTCCCGATTCCCTTATCGAGAAGACGATGGAGGTCAACACCATGGCCCACTTCTGGGTCAGTGAGTCAACAGACAGTAGGCCACTTGCTGTCACCATAGAACCCCGTGGATTCTGATGATTTAATTTGAGTATTTTAGATTTACATCAAGATAAACGATGTGCTGTATACCTAACGGCATACGGACTGTTCTGTCTTGTGGTTTATTTCTTCTGTGCCTCTCTCTGCTCAGACCTACAAGGCCTTCCTTCCTGCAATGATTGCCAACAATCATGGCCATCTGGTCAGCATCGCCAGCTCTGCAGGGCTCATCGGAGTCAATGGATTGGCAGGTGTGTATTGTCCGCTTCATCTAGTCATGCATGTCATCAATAGTCTGACTGACTTAATGAATACTCTAGTGGGCCTAATATTTAAAACACTAGCTGTGTCCCAATTCATGGGCTGCATCCTTTTGGAGGACATGTTTGAAGGCCAGTTACGTCACAGCATCGCGACAAGGCCTGTCCCAATTGGAAGGCTCCTCCAAATGCGGCCCATAAATCTGGCCTTCTCTTGCCTGTTCTAGGAGGACACACCACACCTATCCTACGTGGCCTCCCGTATCCCAAGATTCCTTGCGCGCCGTTAATTATCAGCCAATCATGCTAGCTATCACACTGTTGAGGCGGCTTGGCGCTGCAGCCATTGTAGCCCGATTTGCAGCTGGCTTGGAAACGTGGTCGCACGCTGAGCAGGGCTCTTCTGGACGCATGGTCTCATGCAAGGAGCTGAGGACCCTGTGGAAGTGTAAATAAGCCACCGCTTTCAAATGTTTGACAATTGATGCAGTGGGGAAAGGCTAGACCGTAGCATTAACCAACCTTTGACACCACTGTTGGAGGTGCCTCTCAAGCCATTGATTGCATAGGCTGTGTCCTCTGATGGATCCAGCCCCTGAATTAGGAGGCAGCTAAAGTATACTCTATCACAATAGTTTACAGTTACAGAGGTACAATTAGCTGAAAAACAAACTGATACCTCTAAGGATTAGATTCTATCTGTTCTGTTATCAGAAGGGTTGCTACTGGATGTGAGCTCTAGCAGGTCTGATGTAAACAAACTCATTAGACTTAGGAATCTTTGCTGAGTGGGGGATGGTTCTCTGAACCTTCCTGTGACCTGCTTTAAAACAGGGGGAGGGCTACTGCTGGTAACCAAGAGCAGAGCCCTGGACTCCATATTCTGTTTCTGCATTATAATGTATCAGTAAACCTGCCTGTGTAAACCAGAATTTGGCTCCTTCAACTAGACACATTTTCACATTGTGAACTGTTTGTATGTGGACTATTTGTAAAATCTACGACACGAGTGTGTAAAATCTGAAAGGCTGTTAATACTTACTATACTATAATAGCTTGCACAGGTGATCTGCATGATTTTTGAACAGAGTTTAGTGTGTTCATTACAGGCTGTGTAAATCTCATCAATTGGTCCTCTGGGATTTCTTGTTACCCATGGTGCTCTGGGTGCACAGGCAGTTGGAAACAATGTTGTGATGTGTGGAGCTGTTCTCTGACTTGGTGACTCAGAGCTGTGAGTCGTCCACATCTCAACACAAAGCAAACAAACAGCCTCAATGAAATATCAACACTGACATGAGAGTCAGCAAGTATTGAAGCAGAAATAATTCAGGTGCTCCCTCTCTAAATTAGTGACATAATCCAGGTCCAAGTCCTGCTGCTGTGGTCCAACATAGGGATCCACCAATTACCGGCGTGGTCGATAATATCAGCCGATATTTGGCATTTTTATGCTGTTTTTTTTCACTGATAACCAATAAAATGAATTTATTTTAAAACGCTCTTCCGGCTCTGATGCAGTATCTCTCTGCCTGAAGTCACCACTCTTGGCTGTGTAACAATGTCCCGCCCACAGCCCCCACTTATTGGTTACATGGCCCAAGTCAGTCAACACTGAAGCCTCTATAGGCAGTGACACACATACGAGGAGGAGAAGCAGACTGCTGTGGTGAGCCAGCGGTGAGACGGTCGGAGTTGCAATAAAAAATGCTTCATGCGGAAGTTTTAAAAACACCACAGCCTTGTGATCAATGGCCGTGATGGCCCACCACTTCTTGAAGTCCCTGTAAAGTGAAACTAGATTTGTTTTCTGAGTTAATCACATCACAGACAGATGTGTTATTAACCATCCTGAAATCTAACAATTGTGGCAGTTGCATGAGTTTGTTTGAATTAAAAGTGAAGCTTCATGTGTGTATTGGACAGAGGAGCAGCGCTGCCTCTGTAGCATTTAGAATTATACCGTGTACGTGGGAGGAGTTATGAAAGTAGGGGCCGCAGTACGTCATGCAGTCCCCTCTGTAAAGCCTGCCCAAAAAAACCTAGACCACTAAAGCAGAGTGAAACAGTTTAACAGTCTAACTCTAAAATTAAGCACTCTATAGAAATTAGTCTTTTTGCATGTTTTTAACAATGAATTTCCAACACTTATAATATGTTTTGAAACAAATCTCCAATTTCACTTTACAGGGACTTTACTAACTGCTGCCACCACCTCAGAATTGGGGCCAGACGCACAATAATAATCTACTGCTTACCATTACTTTATAGGAATAATAAACCTCCTAACGTGTCTCAACCTGCAGGGCGGCACCCAGTTTATCAATGCAACGTCTGAGGCGATTCCAGCTGATAAGTTTAACACCACACGCCAACGTGTCCTTTTTTATTTATAATCTCCTGTCCTTAAGTTCTCGTGCTTCTCGCTTCACGCTGCTCTGTTGTCAAAAAACACACATGGTCCTGGTGCTGCAACCGAACTATACACAGCTGTTAAATGACTGGCTGTTTGCCTGTCACTCGTACCGTCCCATTATTTATAATAATGGGACGCAATGTGACGCCGTAGCAGTGCTCATTCGGTTGGACGCACTATTGTGTCGGACAGGTGTGGCTGAGTCTCTGCTACTGTTTCCCGCAGAGCTCTGGCCCGTTAGGAGGGTGAAGGAGAAAGTCGTCGCCTCCCAGATGTAGAATGTGTAAGAGAAACACACATCTCAGGACGGCTGACTTCTATCATCAGAACAGCCTTCTTTCATATTTAATAGAGGGGGACAATACCTGCCCGTATTCCCAGCTGTCAGGATGCTTTCTCAGCTCTGCTTTCTGCACTGCAATCTGGTGCTACTGGGTTGGGACTACTAACTGAGATTCAAATTTCAGACACTGCCTGTCCAAACCTGAGATCTGAACTCTGCGCTGCAGCTTTAAACTCTGCCACTACACAGTTATCTCGTCTTCTTTCTGCATCACTTATCCCTATTATAGTTTCAGTGTTCATTGTCACAGGCATACAGTACCACTTATATATTCTTACTGTGCAGCAGATAGTTGAATCTGCTTCCAGACTCTTCAGTTGTGTTATGAAGTCAGTTTTTACTCCTGTGGCCTCATTCAACCTGTCACATGTTGAAAGGATTGTCAGAGCTGGATAGCTTTACACATCAGAAGTGATGTTGCAACTCACCGTCATAGTTACCCTCTCACCTATATAAGACATGTAGATTGTGGTATCTTATCACCTGTTCTTAAGATTATGTTACAGATGGAGCTCTGGTACCAAATCATTGATGTAACTAACTGCTGTGCTGTGTTAAGCAAACAACATGATAAACATGCATCTGTCCGTCCCGTCTGAGCAGAAAGTATCAACAACACAAATCCTGACGGTTCAGACAGACAAACGCCTGGTTGTTCGTTTTCTCCTGCATGTGAATGATCAGACCCTCAAGGACAGCTGATGAAATTCCAGACACTAAAAGAATAACTCCCCAGTGTGTGTGTTTATGTCAGCTACTGTCATTGACCTGTAGTTCTGTTCACTCTGACAAGTTACACTGAACGGGGCCTCTCTCAGTGGAGAAAACATGTTCTCCCTGTGTCTAGGTGGGTTCTCTACAGGTTCTCCAGCTTTATCCCACAGTCCTAACACAGCACACAAGCCGCCCCCAGTCCCCACCACCCAGCACATATTAGCTGTTTAGACCGTGGATGAACTGAAGTTACACTAAGAACACCGTGATTATATCAGCTGTTGAATGATTGTTCTGATGTTTCCTTAGTGTTTCCAGGTGTAGTTCTTTCTCAGAGGCTGGCTCTCATACAGCTTGTTTTCAGCTTCAATGGGCAAGACAAAATCCACCCATTGTTTCTAGTCTTCTGTTAGTATAATGAATCAGGTGTCTGTCTTAAGTCTGAATCAGGTTCTGGAAGTATTCAGGAATAAGTTGAGGGTCTGGGGAAAATTCACCAGCAACCAGCAGAGTGTTCAAAGTATTTAATGATGTGTTGTGTCTGAATGAGAGCATGACCTGACCTCTGTGACTCCTGATAACTAATGA
>OMNW01033369.1:0-10288 GCA_900303245.1 Selene dorsalis
TGTTCATATTAATGTAATATTTCACCTTTCCTCCTCTGGGGTGAAATTGTGAAGAGCTTGTTTATACATACAGCCCGGTCTGGGTGTTATTTGGGTTTCTCATCAAACACACTGTGGTCTGGTCTGTCGGTCTGTTGGGAGTCGCTGTGATTTCACACTTTGAATGTACCGTTTAAATCCGTTACCACGCTGACAGATGTGCGTGCATGTTCATGTGCGTTTCCCCATGTTAAGCCAGTTTTGCAGAAACACGTGCACGTCTTGATAAAGACATTTTAGCACCTGATGAGACGCTTGCGTGTACTTCAGTCATCTTCTATCTTTCATTGATTCTTAGGAGGTCATGATTATTAGGAGGTCACAGTCTGCAATCTTCCTAAGCAGAGGGTCTTTAACTACCTATTTAGAGATTAAATGATACTTAATTTTCTTGTCCTTACCCTACTTAGCATCAAGTAACAGAGAGAGAGAGAGTGAGAGAGAGAGTGTGTGTGTGTGTGTGTGTGTGTGTGTGTGTGTGGATTGTGTGCGAGCAGTGATTTTTATCCTGCGTTTGTGCTCTGTGATAGCTGGTAGAGCAGGCCTCTCCTTCCTTGTCTTCCTGTGTAGCTATATGCAGACGGTGGAGTAAATCAATAGGGATTAACCTGTGACCCCAGCCACATACTTATAGTCCAGTCCTCACCGCTCACACATCTCTCATCAGTTTCACTTAAACACTGCACCTCACTCAATAAGGCACCACACGCTAATTCATTTCAAAGATGGAGAGGGCCCTATCACAGAGAGGTCTGTGATAGAGCCACACATACACACATACACAAACACACACACACATACACACTAAATACAAAAATCGACAATGAGGTAACATCAGTAAGGATGAGATAAATTGTGTGGCTGCATCACAGACTCATCCCCATATTGTCACATTAGTGCACATACGGTGTACATATACAACACATGCAAAGACAGAGAAGGTGATGAAGGCTGATTATTTTGATTGTAATTAAAAAACAAACATACAAAAAAGCAGTTAAAATGTTTATACCACCAGGGATCAAGGTGATGTCGTAAAAAACTTACATCATACAGGAAAAAAGAAAGTCAAATATTCACATCTGAATCTGTGAGCAGTAAATCTTTGTCATTTTTCCTATACTAAAAGCACCCAAATGATTAATTGGTAATCAGAAATTTTTATCAATTCATTTTTTTTTCAAACAGTCAATTGATTTATCGATTAATAAATGAGATGAAAAAAAAATCAGAACAATTTAACTCACTTGGCTCATCTGAATTTCAAATTGCCCAGCTTTTTAGAAATCACTCATGAGAACGAGACAGGTTAAAAGATTGCGTTGCACACAGCACTGAAAACTTACATTTAAAAAAGTAACAGATTTTTTTCTTTTCAGAAAATCCCTATTACCGTGGAAAATGAGCAAATACATGCATTTTTTTAATTCAACCACTGTTAGAAGATGTTTCTTTTGTGATTTGGGTGAACTGAACGTTTCGCTGCTTTTATTTCCTTCTTCTGCTAAAAAATATCATCCAGGGAGGTGAAATTTAAGTCTGTAAAACTTCCTGAATTGTGGGAAGTTTGTCTTTATCTTACACACACACACGCACACACACACACTTGCATTCTCTCCTTCTTCCTGTCTTCCTCCTGAAATATTGACACCGGCTGACTGATTGGTCTGATGTCTCTCTATCTTTTGTGTACATGTCCATGTGAAAATGTGTGTGCGTGTGTGTGTGTGTGTAGCACGCACATGTGCATGTGTGTGTGTTGAGCAGTGCAGTGTCAGCAGTATGTGCTGCAAGTATTGACCCAGGCCTGTCCTCTGCTCTGACTGGCTCTTGTCCCTAACTTGTCATCTCTCTTCTTCTCTCACTCTCCCTCTTTCTCTCTTTCTCTCTCTCTCTCTTCCTAGTATAGTAGTGGATCTTTGGTCGATCTCCTCGTGAGCTGATCAATGTTTTGCCATCTTTTCATAGTTATAAACAACACAATAAAACAAAAAAAAAGGTCTGATTCCAATTTTCCTGTCTTTGTCATTTAATTTCCCAAATGTCAGCGTTAGATGTGTGTTTCCTTTCTGATATAGCATTATTCTGCATGACATGCTTTGCATTAAAACACACTCATCTGATTGGGGTTACAGATGTGAATGACCTCAGTAATATACAGACTAGTACCTGAAAGCTCAGCAATGCTTTTAACCCGCATACAGTTTCACATAATGCTCGTTGCTGAGTGATGGTGTAAGGTCAAATCACACACACAGGAGGTGCTTCTTCTCCTGGGATGACCCTAAATATTGTATGAAGAACGTCTCACTTCTCCTTCCCTTTATTATATACACAGACTGAGTGTTTCACCTTTTTTTTACATTAACAAAGCACCCCATAACTTAACATGACTTTCTCTTTCACTCTGTCTTTTAGTGAATCTCTCTCTCTCTCTCTTCTAGGTGGGTTTAGAGGAGCGACTCATTGAGGTGTGTGAAGGTGCTGGCCAGAAACAAAAGGCTTTGATTTCCCTCATTTCATTTCATAATGCAATCAATCAGACTAAAACAGCTTGGTTCCTTTTCTGTCCTCCCCTAACCAACCATCCATACATATTTACACACACACACATACACATACATACAGAGCACCTCCTAAATGTATGTGGAGCAAGTCATTCCAGTAGTGGGGACACCCCTTGGGGTTAGACCACTCTGTGTGTTATTGATTGCATTACTGTTGCATGTTGTGCTCAATCATGTGTTCCATGCGTCTAGCGCTGTCCTCTTCCACCTGGCCCATTAGATTAGGCTAATGCATTCAGCCATTGATTAGTCATTACACTCAGACCTGATCAGCCAATTGCCTACCTGGTTTGACTCTACTTGACCCCTGAACCTTGGCTCTCGTGTCATCTCGCCAGCTCTAACACGTTAAAAACACACATGTAGCTCACAGCTCTATCTGATACACGTCATGTCACGGGTATGCGAGGCGCGGGCTCAGCCGGGTTCACTACCTGTATGATATTCAATACTGATAGCGTTTCCACATATTTCCTAATCACATGCAACACAGAGCTATAGATTGCATCATCGAGCACAGAACAGTTGTACCTGCCATTGATCTCGGAATTGACCATGAAGAGCTTGTTGATTGCAGCACACAAGAGCTCCTTACAGAAGTCACAGTGAAACCATGATGTATGAGAGTTTCTGTGTGGTTTTATTTCTCTCTCCACACACTCACTCACCATGTTCAGCCTGTACTACCAGCCTGTGGTGACCTGTACTGAAACAAACACACACAATTGTATTTAATTACAATTCTGAGTTACTTGTGCTTTGGGTGAGAATTTCTATTCAGTACCACTTTGTCCTTCTTTTCCACTACATTTAAAGGGAAATGTTGTACTTTTTAGTTCACTGTTTTTATTAAACAGTCAGAATTATTATAGTTTGAATACAAATACATGAGGAAAGATTAAATAGTGGTTATAACCAGTTTTACATGGCACTTTTATTATAATATCAGACTCAAGATTGATGCTTAAAAATGTGTGGGAACTGAAGCAGCAGACCAGAGGGTCTCATCTCCTTCGATACACTCCTCTCAAAACCTGATGTCTACTTTATCCACTGACAGTTGGGAGTGAAAATGCTGTTGTTTTATACTTGTAGTTACTAATGTAGCCTAGAGCCTGTTACCTCGAGGAGGAGGCCACAGAGGTCTGATGAGCTCACATCGTCCTATACAAGTGACATCACTTACTTCACAAAAGGCTTCACGCAACTTTTCAGATGTTGTCTATACTTTGATGTGCGTCATTGTACACAGTATAATACAACTCAGACAGGGCCTGTTCTACTGCATAATGAGTGTCCTTTTGCTTTTAATACTTCAGGTAAATTTTGCTGATAATATTTAAAAACCTCTCGATGTTAGACTTTTTGTTTGATGAATTGAGTTTTATATTGCAATATGTGCAAACATCCCCCCACCACTGGTTCCATAGTCTCTACTGGTTCCTGTTTGACCGAACCGTCCAGTGTCAAGACTTTGACCTTGACAATTGTGCTTAAGAAATAATAAGCCCTCCCCCTGCCCCCTCCACTCCCATCCTCCATATTTACTCTTTTCCTTCTTTCCCCCACCTCTGCACAGTATTGAGTCAGTCTGTGAGAAATAGCTGTTTTAGGGACAGGCCCATTGATAAGTGTGTGTATGTGTGTGCGTGCACAGGGTGAAGCACTGAGCTGAGTGATTGGGGATAGATGTCCTTATTGGATATGAGCTGGCTACTCCGTGGCTCTGCATTAAATTTGTATTGAATTGGAAATTAATGATTGGATAATTTTATTGATGTTTCTGGTATTGAACTTATAAACAAAATGTTCTTTTGAAGCATTGTGTCAGTGTTGCACCCCAGGGGTAGGGAGCGGTCCCAGTTGTGCTTAAGAAAGAATAAGTCCATGTTAAGTCCATAGTGAATTGAAAAAGAGAGCAAATGGATCAATGGCGACTTGGCGCTTTAGACACACTTTAATTGTATTATTTTCTTTTAGATTTCTGCCCTCCCATATCCATCTCAACACAGCAGTGACAGATTTGATATGTATTGCCGACACTGTCATGAAGACAGATTTGAATTTATTGAACAGTTTCAAAGAGGAATGTGTTCTGCACTTATTGGTAGACCCATACAGGCTTGTAGTTATAGTGTAGTGTTTGACAAAGACAGGTTTTTTTTTTGTTGTTGTTTTTTTGTATTTTTTTTTGGAAGCGCTTTTTTGTGTACGTTGAATCAGAGCTGTACCGGTGCTGCTTTCTGGAAGTCTTCATAATCAAACACGTACGACTTTCTCAAAGTGGAGATGGACTGTTTCTTTTGCTGTGATTCGGATGGGGAACAGATCAAAGAGATGAGAGATGGAGAGACTCTGAGTGGAGGAAACTTGTTCAATTAAAATTAAGCAATGAAGGAGGGGATGGGGTGTAGAGGGATGTTCTTTGATGCGTGCTCCTGATGCACCGTATACGTTATGCGGTTATTACATGCGATTTTTGTTTAAGAGGTTCCAGCAGAGGGTGGGACAGAAGGAGGTGTTGCAGACGCAGGGAAGGAGAGAGGGAAGGAGTGAACTTGATGAAGTTTCTGATTATCCCACCTCCTCTGGCACAGGGAAGAATTACTGAATGCCATTTGGGTCAGTGCTCTTTATGGAACTACATTTATGAAATACATCTCTCCCCCTCTTTCTTTCTCTCTTTCCGTCTCTCCCTCTCTGTATCTCTCCCTTCCTCCCTCCCTCTCCTCTAATTGGAGATGCAATAAAGGTGTGTGGGGTCAGTGGTTCTTCAAGGTGAGGCTGCATGTGTGTCTCACTCTAATGTCCTCCTCCAGACACACGTGCAAACCAACAGAATAGTTCCCGGCGCTCCAATCTTGCATTTTCCGCCTTGCCCACAGAAAGCACAGGCCTAAAACTGTCTCAAATAACTTCACTCATTCAGCTCCCCTGCTCTGAGACAACTTATGCTCACTAACATACGGTTCTATCAGTCTGTATCTCTGTGTTTCGTGCTTTGCCTTCCTCTCTCAATTCTGCTTAGTGTCCTTGTGCCAGCCTGTTAAGCCAGAGGGCACGCTGTGGGTGAATCAGAGACAGAGCTCTGCCAACACACCCAGCGGGAGAGGCCCTGCAGAGGGTGCCAAGGCCTCGAGAGAGATAGAGAGGGAGAGAAAGGGGAAAAAGGCAGGATGTTGGAGCTATGGGAGAAGAAGATGGAAGTGAATGAAAGAAGATCATAGAGAAACTCAAAAAAAAAAAAAAGACAAAAATGTGAGTTTTGATGTAGAGTTTGGAGGAAAATATGGAGATTAAAATGCTAGACAGTAAAGAGAATGATCATGTCTGTCATTCCTTTTTTCAACTCTGTTTTTCATGAGTCAGAGGAAAGCCACAAGTTCACAATGAAGCACCAAGCTCTTTGTCTGACGATCCCACTAACCCAGTACCATTTGAGGCCAGTAGGGGTCATTGTAGTTCAACTGACTGAGCAGAAGGAGCTGATCAGTGAGTGTGGAAGCTGCAGGACGGACAGCTGCGGTTCATTTGCTTTTGAGTCACAACTCTGTTATCACAGGCTTTTTTCTTCATTCTGTTGAGCTTCTTGATAACACTAGGATGTATTTAATCACTGGTGACCTCTGCATGAGGTTTCTGGTTGTTTGTGTTGGCTTGTGCACCAGTCACCGAAGTGAAGTATAGTATTGCTAATGGCACGAGGCTTACTGGGCTTTTGATTTAAATGCTTTTCTTGTAATGTTTTAACACAAAGTATCTGAAGTTATAAGATAAAGTTAAGTAAGGTTTTGCTCTCGTGAATGAACAACACACCACCCTCCGCTTCACCTGCAGGTTGAACAGTTGGTTCAGTACTTGGCTTGGTAATTTAATGTCCAGGATAAAGAGGCCTTTGCAAACTCTTTCCCTGCAGGTATTGTTTGAGACACCAGTGTTGAGGAAATAATTGCAGAGTCTTTTCTCTTTCAAAGGCTTCCTCTTTCACTGGGGCTGTTGGAGTGCTGAGGAGAGACAAATTTTCTCTTTGTCTCTGCATACCGATGATTTTTTATTTTTTTGCTTCATACATTCACACAACGCAAATCTCTGTTTGTTAATGTGTCAGGATGGATGTCACCGAAAACTACCTCTTGATTGTTCAACAATTATTTATTCAATTCTACAAAAGGGCATCAAAAGTGAGAAAGAAAGTGAGACCTTGGAGGTTTTGCATGTATGTATGCATGTATAAAATCTACATTTAAAAATCTACATTTGTTAAATCTAAACCTTTACTAATTTAAAATTCTTACTCTCCACCCTTAATTTGTTTATACAAATTAAGCATGCCACCACTGCCATTGACCTCCAGTAGATGAATATTAGATGAAGCAGCAGCCAATATGTGAATAGCAGAGTTCAGGACAGCAACGATTTTAATGGCAGCGAGCAGCCATTAACAGTATATCTGAAAATAGACAGAGGATTTTCCATAGATCATTAATGACGGGAAATCTATCCCTCTTTCCCTTCCTCCATCCTTTGATATATATCTCTTTTCTCCTCTTATTCTATGTATTTCGCTCATGTAATTTTTTATTTGTGCATATGTCATCACTCTACTGGTTTTCTACACAGCTCCTTCAGAGACAGAGGCCTTCCAGGGCTTCCTATTAAAATGCACCAGATATTTGAATAGAGCCCACTAATGTCTGTTTAGTATATAATCCACGTCCCCTCCTCCCATATTCCTTGTTATTCTAGTTTAGTGCCGTAATCAAGCAGGGCTTGCCAATAAAGTTTATTGTACGGAGCTAAGTGTCAATATCACACACACACCCAGGGCAGAGAGGTCCCTTTAATTAGAATAGGAGAGAGACGAAGCTGTGTGTGTGTGTTGGTGCATATGGTACCTGTGTGTGTGTGTGTGTGAGTGCATGCGTTTTTATGTATGTTTGGATTTCTTTTGGTTTTGTAACCATCACAGACAGTATGCCGGACCTGTTCTTTGGGGAAAAAAAAGAAAGAAAGAGAGAAAGAAAGAAAGAAAAAAAGTGCAAATGAATAAAAAATGTGATGCAAAGAAAAAAAGACAAACGTGACGCCAACATCAAAATATTTCACCGCTTTTATGAACAAATCAATTCTAGCTTTACATGACTGTCGAACCAGGATGTTTTGAATCTATGTTGAGACTGAACAAACAATAATCCCTGCTATATGAAGTATTGATTAGAGCTACTCCCTTTCTGTGTGGCTTTATTAAAGGTACAATTGTAAAGGTCTTTATGATGATGGCGTAACCTGATGGGAGAAAACTTTCACCACTACTGTGCACTAACTCTCTTTTTACAGATGAGCCACATTCAAGGTATTTATCCATCTTTTCTTTAGTCTTCTACTGAATATTACAATGAAAAATGTTGACATTTTCAGCAGCCATTTCATCCAGTGTATTTTTTTTTTTTTCAATTCAGGAGTGGAAGCTGGTTTTCATTTTTCTCTCTGGCTCTATCTCTCACTCTCCACTCTTATCTATTTTCCTATTAGGCCACTTACAAACAGCTTGGTTAATATGTAGAATCAAATTACTGATATGAATTCTTTGATAAAAGACTATTTGAGCAAGGGCAAAATTGAAAACACCTCCCACTCCTAAACACAGAGTCCCCGCGGTGGTGAGGGGCGGGCTCGCAGCCTCAATCAAATAGTAAAACACAAAACCATTTCCCATTACAATGCAAAGAGATTAAAGACAGATTAAACGTACTGTATGGGAGCCGGGGCCCGTGCCAACCACTGATCGCTGTGTACTCTGATGGGAAGAGGAGAGAGGAAGACAAGGAGTTGATGAGACAGGAGAGGAGAGCAGAAAGAGGAGGAGAGGAGAGAAGGAAAGAGAGGGGTAAATGCACGGTGCGGTGAGGGAGAGCAGATGGAGGAGTAATTTGCGTGGGATGTGGTAGATGGGGGAAACATGGCTGTGTGTCAGTGCTGAGCGATGCCTCCCGTTCTGAAAGAAATCAATTTAGGGCGGGACGGGGACGCTGTGCATACAATAATTGAATATTACTGCTTACTATCTCCTTCACATGCAACCACTCTGCACCGTGAACTGTATGCAGAAGTGAATCAGGCGGCGAGATAGGGGTTAGGGCAAAATATTGAAGAGGTTCAAGTGCTGTACAGATAATAAGTTGATACTCCAAATAATCTCTTCAAGTTAGTACATGATTGAGAAGAGGGACTGCATCAGTATGTGTGTGTGTGTGAGTGCGTGCATGTATGTGTGTGTTTTGTACTTTCTGCCTGCTCTCTCTCCTCTCTCTTGTCGTCCATCCATCTGTCTGTCCTGTCCTGTCCTGTCCTGTCCTGTCCTGTCCTGTCTGTCTGTGAGAATCTGGACCCTGACCTATCAGATCTGTCAGTTCTGTCTGGGGCCACATGGCATGATCAATAATCACAACTGTTAATCAATGAGCTTTTAAATAAGCATCGACCCTGCTTACAAGGTTCGCCTTGTTTATTGGTTTACATTAGGCTAAGTAACACGATCAGCCGGTCATAAGAGCAGATATGTCTTCGGAGGATCAAAGGAATCATGCAACTGTTCGTTTTTTCATTGAGTAAAAACACAAACACGCATGTTACATTTAGGCCGACATGTAACACTGCCAACAGTGCAACAGTCTGCTCTGGAGTGATTTAGTGGAATGATGTTTTCTGGGTTTGGGTTATAGTCACTGTCTGCTAAATTGCTCTGTCTTTGATATATTGATTTGGTTAAAAGCCCTGCAGAAGGTCTGTTTGGTGCCAAATGTGTTTGCACAGGATGCACTTTCTAATTTTGTCATTTTTGTGGTCTTTTTCTTTGGGCATTCTGCATTAAAAAAAAAAAAAAATCAACAGAAAGAACAAACAGACAAACAAACAAAAACTGAGCAAACACATCTCCACCTGTGATTAAATAGCAGAAAGTTTCCTGTTACTGCGGCTCCCGATTAGTCCCGGATTGATTAAATGAAAGTTAATTTAATCTTTAATTTGTGCCTTATTTCCACTGTACAAACGCTCATTAATTCTTTGAAATGATATCAGACTGCTCTGTTATACTATCATTTAATCACCTCTGAACATAATAATCATCCATATATCATAATGGATGATCAGGAAACATTTAATTAGGATAATTACTCATTAATCCAGCGAAGGAGCTTTTTTGGAAGGTGCCTCACAGATTGTTTGCACAGTTTGTGTGGATGTGTGTGTGTGTGGATGAGTGCGTGCACGTGCGTTGTCTGTGTGTGTATTTGTGTGCACATATGCATGCAGCCTGGTCTCAGTAATATTCGTCACTGTCTGATTTACTGTAGTGTGGTTGCGGTAGCAGCCTGGGATCCACTGCATTTGTCTCCATTTCTTAATGGTATCTCAACAGCTCCTACACCGTCGGCCGTTTCTCATTTTAATGATTGGAGAAATGACTGCGTGCGTGTTTGTGTGTGTGTTCATGCACATGTATGTTTTTTTTTCCCCCTTCAGTGGGAGACAGAAATAGACCTCGGCCACTTGGGCTGCTGTTTGTGAAGACAAAACAACATCAACAATATTTCTTTGCCTGAGTGGGAGCTCTGATTGATGTGGTAGCGACTAGCTAGCTATTGAAGTGACTACTCTGGGTGACGTGATTGAAATTGGGT